>OZ007517.1:8256272-8487820 GCA_963931865.1 Axinella damicornis
GTGCAGACCAGCCATATGTGTTCTTCACAAGAGCCTACTCCAGTCAGATAGTGAGTTACATATATGTGTGGGAAGAGGGAGTGAGAGCGAGGGAGAAAGGGAGGGAGGGAGGGACGGAGGGAGGGACGGAGGGAGGGAGGGAGGAGGGAGGGAGGAGGGATTGAGGGAGGGAGGAGGAAGGGAATAAAGGAAGGATGTAGGGATGGGGGATGTATCGATATTGTTGTAGTATCGGGATATTAATCGTGACGTGGTGGTTTTACGATTATCGTCATATTATTTTTGCATTACCTTTTGACTGTAGCTGAAATTCCGTAATAATATTAGCCTTAGTATGGTTTCTATCTGAATTTCTACTGAAATGGTTCCTCCTGTGATTGTCGTGATGATTGTGATAACTTTGGCAATGATGATGGTCTGCGAAAAGTACTGGTATTGTGCATCCCTAGAAGGATGGGGTGAGGTAGGGTAGAAGGGAAAGGGGAGGTAGGTAAGGAAAAAAACAAGAAAGAGGGATCGAGGTGGATGCGCAAATAGTGTTTGCATTCTGGTTTCATAGACTCTGTAGAGTCTATAGTAGGGATAGAGCGGGCACGCAATATTATGCTAATAGAATAAAATCAAGGTATAGGGATGATGGCGTAAAACATATACAACCTCCTAGATATCTTTCTCATTTATACATGTATGTAGAAAGGTATGTAAGATGGGGTTGTATACTGAACTGTTTTATGCCGTCACCCCTGCTTGTTTTCTTACTTTTGCTGTTCTGCTATCTCCATATAATTTTACACTGTATCATAGAGTCGGTAGACTCTATGATACAGTGTATGAATCCCCCAATTGAAGCTAATACAAAAAAAATCTTCCCAAATCTCTCCAAATCTCAAAAACGGGCGGCAAATAAGCCTTTATGACAACTTATATTCGTCTTCGAGTGTTTTCCTGGCCCAGAAGACTCCCAGTGTCGTGAATAACCGTCGCAAAAGTACCGCGCCAAAAAGTCGCCAAACCGCCAAAATCGGTTTTCTTCTTCTTCTTCTTCTTCTTCTTCTTCTTCTTCTTCTTTCTTCAGACGGGCTAGTTCAAATTTGGCTGACTCCCTCACGACGTGTTTGCACAAAACAGCAGCATTTTAAACTGAGCAGTGCACGACCCCATCGCTTTTTGGCTACTTCGAAGTCTCACGAGGCGCTTGAAACCGCCCACTCAATAACTATGGCTTCATGTGCGACGCCATTTTCTTCTTATGTGCGCATGCGTAGAGCAACTTTGAACTTTGAACTCAAAATTGTGTACTGTGTGCGGAGTGAATGCTATCAAGCATGCTGCTATAAAAATGAGGTAAACAAGTGTAAAAAACATTAAAAATGTATGGAGATGTAGGGATAACAGAACAGCAAAAAGTATGAAAACAAGCAGGGATGATGGCATAAAAACAGTTCAGTATACAACACCCTACATACTTTTCTCATTATACATGTATTATGTGGAAAGATATGTAAGATGGTGTTGTATACTGAACTGTTTTATGCCATCATCCCTGCTTGTTTTCATAATTTGTGCTGTTCTGTTATCCCTACTCTCCATACATTTTTAATGTTTTTTACACTTGTATTATTCTCTCTGCAGCCCACCCTTTTCAATGACAGTCTGGTAACTCCAGTATACAGTAAGTGCAATGGTCATGTTCCCAATTCCAATGTATGCATGTTGTTGTCATGCTCCAATATAATTATGCATGTTGCTGGATACATACGTAAATGTACGTATCTATTACAAGTAGCTGAGCTCGCTTCGCTCGCTCAGCTACTTCCCCCTTGTTCGCCTACCGTGCGTAATCCGGCGCCGGACAGCTCTCTGAAGAGCTGCTTCTCCCCGATTGCGTCCGCTTCAGCTGCTGCTCGCCGCTTGCATCCGCTTCAGCTGCTGCTCCCAGGCCCGATTGCAGCATCCGCTTCCACTGCTGCTTGCGCTCTCCGTTTGCCTCCGCCTCGCGTCCAGCTGCTGCTCCCGGATTGCGCCTGCTTCAGCTGCTGCTCGCCGCCCAATCGCGTCCACTTCGACTGCTGCTCCCCGATTGTGTCCGCTTGAACTGCTGCTCGCCCGATTGCGTCCGCGTCGACTGCTGCTCCCCGATTGCGTCCGCTTGAACTGCTGCACGCCTGATTGCGTCCGCTTCGACTGCTGCTCCCCGATTGCATACCCGGGCCCAATGTTCTCGAACATTCTTCGCGGAGTTCGAGGTTCAGTAAATAAATTAAAGTACGAAGGTCGCGCGTCACTATAGTCTAGTCCCGCCCCACGAACATCCCACTTCCGTCACTCACAGACACACACACACACACACGTTAAAATCTTAATGTATTGTTAACCTTCATGCGGGGCTAGTCTTTACTACCAGCCATACAATATCCCCGTAACTCCTGACGAGAAGGGGAAAGGTTTGGAATTTTACAAGGGCCACTCCCCTCCCATAGTGGGATGCCTGGCTGGCGTCCCCGGCCAGACCTGGCCTTGAGCAAATAACTGACCGGGAATGCCCACTGACAGGGCAAGCCCACTCATGGGGCGAGCCCACTGACGGGGCGAACCCACTGACGGGGCAAACCCACTGACGGGGCGAGTCCACTGATGGGACGGTAATCATTAGCATTATACTACAGGGGCCCCACGATATAATTGGACCATTAGTAGGGCCCCTGACATGGAAATGGGCAGGGGAGTGTATGTCAGACCTGACATCCTCCACACCCGAACTGGCTCTCTATGGAAACTGAGAGGGGAGTGCGACCTAACCCTTGCAATGTCACACAGTCCCCAAAAGGGGGAGAGTGGAGAGTATGGAACGGAAAGAGCTGGGCATGAGTATGTAATGCTAGTAGTAATGAAAATGTGGGACACTGTAGGGTGAGCATGAGCAAATGCACATGGGATAGATGTACACACAAGACTGTCATCAGAATGTGATGCCTGAGCACAGCCAAAAACTCAGGCCACGGAAAGTCAGGCCACTGAGAGTCACACCAGAACACACACATAATTATGCACAACACATGAACTATGAGTAAGGCCAGCCGAGGCAGTCCAGGAGCGACATGGCCACAATGCATATGCCGCAGCACACTGGTCCAGCACACCATGCGTTCTACAGGACATGTCATAGCCTTAGTCTTGGTACCAGACTATCGCACATGGCAGAGATTTACGGTACGATGTCCAAAAATGAATGCAACATGTTATTTGCATGCACCAGATTCACGGTCTGGGAGACAAATCACACTCACACAGTCCGAGCCATGCTCATCTATGACTAGTGCGGGTCACGCCCACGCTGGAGCTGACAAGGGGTAAGTGTCTAGAAACTAGCCACATGGGGTAACGGAAATGCATACCGCTGGCATTATGATGCGATCCCATACCAATAATACCTCAACCTGTGGGTGAGATTGATCCCCAATGAGTGAGTCTCACTTGGAATGAATGAGACATGACCGGAATGACCCTGGAAGGCAGGGATGCGGTGGGAGGGAAAAAAAAACTGGAACACGTCGTCTCAGGGCTTCTGACTGCCTGTTGTCCGGGGCACGCCAAACAGACTAACTGGCCGTTATGCCACGAGGCGCCACGGGCCAAGCATGCGCATGCGCCTGTTGGCCCCGCCCCTGGGGAGTGGCCCCTTTGAATGTTAACCTCATTTAAACTACGGTTTAACTGTCATTTAACCTTCATGCGGGGCTAGTCTTTACTACCAGCCATACAATATCCCCGTAACTCCTGACGAGAAGGGGAAAGGTTTGGAATTTTACAAGGGCCACTCCCCTCCCATAGTGGGATGCCTGGCTGGCGTCCCCGGCCAGACCTGGCCTTGAGCAAATAACTGACCGGGAATGCCCACTGACAGGGCAAGCCCACTCATGGGGCGAGCCCACTGACGGGGCGAACCCACTGACGGGGCAAACCCACTGACGGGGCGAGTCCACTGATGGGACGGTAATCATTAGCATTATACTACAGGGGCCCCACGATATAATTGGACCATTAGTAGGGCCCCTGACATGGAAATGGGCAGGGGAGTGTATGTCAGACCTGACATCCTCCAGTGGCGCTAAGCGCCACACTCCCCAATCCAGGTACATGTAGAATCAATACAGAATCCACCGCTTTTATATTGGTAACCGCACTCCTGGTAACCGTTGCAACCCTGGGTGCGACTTGTCGTAGCGCAAGGCAAGAATAAGCCGAGCGTCACAGTTAGTTCCAATCAGTGCACACGCCACACAGAACCCACGCCCAGCCGACCGCCTGCAATGGCAGCCACAGGGAAGACATGAAGCTACCACAGCGCTACAGCGTGCAATGCTGGTGACTCCAAACGACCCACAGCGTTGAATAAGAGATTCGCTCACATCCCTCGCAGGCATGCAGGGTACACACACCTGCAACAGGCAGCAGTTCGGATAATCAGCATCGACTACGTAGCCCAACAGGACACACATACCGCAGCAGGTGCTCGTTAGGCATGCACAATATCTACTAGCCCAGTGGAGCACCCACACCTGCAACAGGTGGTCACTAGACATGCACGAAAGTCAGCATCAACTAAGCCCCGCGGGGCACACACACCTGCAGCTCGTGGTCGTTAGGCATGCAGGATGTTGAGCCGCAACTACATGTAGCCCAGCGGGGGCATGCACACCTGCAAAAGGTGGTCATTAGGCCGGCAGGATATGCCAGGTGATCAGTATAACAGCAGGGTGCACCCCTGCAACAGGTGGTCATTATAACCGCAGATTCCGCATCATCTAGCCCAGCAGGGTATACAGTACACACCGGCAACAGGTAGACATTCGGCATGCAGGCCATTCAGCACCAACTAACCCCACAAGGGTACCCACCTGCAAGAGGTGGCCATTAGGCCTGCAGAATAATTCGCATCCACTAAATAGCAATGGCGCACACCCGTAACCAGAGGTCATTAAGTGCATAGGATATCAGCAGGGTGCACAATTGCACTAGGTGGCCACCGGGCGCGCCGGGTAATCAGCAAGGGTACACACCTGCACAGGTATGCATAATCAGCAAGGGTATGCGCCAGCAACATGTGGTCATTAGACGTGCATGATACTCAGCAACTAACCCAGCAGGGTACACAGTACCCCCCATATACCCGATGTTAGGCCTGAGGCAACTATATCGGAATAACAATCGGTTTCCAATAATGCGAGACTAATCGGTCACATTCATGTATAAGCTGCCATTATACTTCCGTGGCGGCATGCAACCATCGGACTTCAAATTTTGGTTCAACGTGGCATCTAAAAATGGCTGCAGGTAGCAGTCCTGGCAGTGAGACATCACTGATGCTCCAATACAACAATAGGCCTTGATGTGGTATGAACTCTGTCAAGCTCAAAATAATGTTGATCCAGGGTGAGCCCACTGATGGGGCGAGCCAACTAATGGGCATTGACGGGGCAAGCCCTCTGACGGGGCGAGCCCTCTGACGGGGCGAGCCCACTGACGGGGCGAGCCCACTGACGGGGCGAGCCCACTGACGGGGCGAGCCCACTGACGGGGCGAGCCCACTGACGGGGCGAGCCCACTGACGGGGCGAGCCCACTGACGGGGCGAGCCCACTGACGGGGCGAGCCCACTGACGGGGCGAGCCCACTGACGGGGCGAGCCCACTGACGGGGCGAGCCCACTGACGGGGCGAGCCCACTGACGGGGCGAGCCCACTGACGGGGCGAGCCCACTGACGGGGCGAGCCCACTGACGGGGCGAGCCCACTGACGGGGCGAGCCCACAGACGGGGCGAGCCCACTGACGGGGCGAGCCCACTGACGGGGCGAGCCCACTGACGGGGCGAGCCCACTGACGGGGCGAGCCCACTGACGGGGCGAGCCCACTGACGGGGCGAGCCCACTGACGGGGCGAGCCCACTGACGGGGCGAGCCCACTGACGGGGCGAGCCCACTGACGGGGCGAGCCCACTGACGGGGCGAGCCCACTGACGGGGCGAGCCCACTGACGGGGCGAGCCCACTGACGGGGCGAGCCCACTGACGGGGCGAGCCCACTGACGGGGCGAGCCCACTGACGGGGCGAGCCCACTGACGGGGCGAGCCCACTGACGGGGCGAGCCCACTGACGGGGCGAGCCCACTGACGGGGCGAGCCCACTGACGGGGCGAGCCCACTGACGGGGCGAGCCCACTGACGGGGCGAGCCCACTGACGGGGCGAGCCCACTGACGGGGCGAGCCCACTGACGGGGCGAGCCCACTGACGGGGCGAGCCCACTGACGGGGCGAGCCCACTGACGGGGCGAGCCCACTGACGGGGCGAGCCCACTGACGGGGCGAGCCCACTGACGGGGCGAGCCCACTGACGGGGCGAGCCCACTGACGGGGCGAGCCCACTGACGGGGCGAGCCCACTGACGGGGCGAGCCCACTGACGGGGCGAGCCCACTGACGGGGCGAGCCCACTGACGGGGCGAGCCCACTGACGGGGCGAGCCCACTGACGGGGCGAGCCCACTGACGGGGCGAGCCCACTGACGGGGCGAGCCCACTGACGGGGCGAGCCCACTGACGGGGCGAGCCCACTGACGGGGCGAGCCCACTGACGGGGCGAGCCCACTGACGGGGCGAGCCCACTGACGGGGCGAGCCCACTGACGGGGCGAGCCCACTGACGGGGCGAGCCCACTGACGGGGCGAGCCCACTGACGGGGCGAGCCCACTGACGGGGCGAGCCCACTGACGGGGCGAGCCCACTGACGGGGCGAGCCCACTGACGGGGCGAGCCCACTGACGGGGCGAGCCCACTGACGGGGCGAGCCCACTGACGGGGCGAGCCCACTGACGGGGCGAGCCCACTGACGGGGCGAGCCCACTGACGGGGCGAGCCCTCTGACGGGGCGAGCCCACTGACGGGGCGAGTCCACTGATGGGACTGACGGGGCGAGCCCACTGACTGGGCGAGCCCACTGACGGGGCGAGTCCACTGACGGGGCGAGCCCACTGACGGGGCGAGCCCACTGACGGGGCGATCCCACTGACTGGGCGAGCCCATCGATGGGGTAATCAGGTATGCAGAAATCCCGGGCACTCAGAAACAACCAGGCAAGCCCTGTAACTGGTATCCGCTGAGCATGTAGTCTACCCAACATTCGCCAGACAGGCAGGGCACCCCTGCAAACAGATTGCCATTAGGCTTGAGGAAATTCAGCATCGGTTAGCCAATAGGCACTTGGGCCCCAACTAGCCCAGCGAGTCACACCTGGAAGGGTTGGAATTTTACAAGGGCCAATTCCCTCCCATAGTGGGGTGGCAACCAGGCAAGAATGATAGCTAGGCATGTAAGCAATCACCTGAGCCGCAATCAACTGCATGGGTTCCTAGCCAGTTAGCACTTATGGGAGCAGCCTCTCCACCAATGGCTAGGCAAGCGAAAAATGGGCACAGCTTAATCGTGGACATAAGTTCCTTGTTGGCCATTCACAATCAGACACACCACTTGTTTCTCAGGCCTTGGTATCCACCTCGACCGGGTGATACTTAGGTATACTCAGCATCAACTAGCCAGGCCAGGCTAACACCTGCCACTGGTGACAATATTAGGCCACCCCTGCAAACTGGTGGCAGTCAGGCGTGAGAATGTAGCCCAGCGAGTCGCACCTGGTGGCAGCCAGGCAAGCAGGATATTTAATGACAGCTAGGCATGTAAGCAATCACCTGAGCAGCAATCACATCAAGACTTCAGCTAAAACTTAGGGGAGCAGCTCCTCCACCCATGGCCCGGCAAGCCAAAAATAGGCACCCAGCTTGTTCGCCCGCACTTCCCGTAACGGGCCAGCACATTATCCCCCCTTAGTTGGCGAGCCGCTGAGCAGGGTAGTAGCTTACTCCCCGGATTGGACAATCGACTTATTCCCAACCTCTTCACGAGTCCCCGGGTACAAGCACTTGTGCAAGCACACCGATTATTCACCCGTAATTAGATACACAGACGCTTCATCAGTATCTAGGCAAACCACCAGTCATTAGGAGAACCGATCCTTCCTCCCCAACCAGTGGCCCTGGGGGACGTTTACCCATAGACCCCCAAAGTGAGGAGCACGTTGTGGAATGAAATTCCCTTAACTCTGTTACTCTGAAGTCAACTAGTCATGGCCAGCTGTATGTTATGACATGTTTACTTTGCTTATGTACATGTAGCTATGATGCAATATTTACTACTCTCATGTATTCGCACCTAGGTGTTAACATGCAGTGGTTTTGGCCTCCCTTTTGTACCCATTGCATTGTTCCCTCTGTGCAGCTAGGGCCCCTCAGCTTGTATATAACCACTTGTTGTTGTTTTGTTTTTCTTCTTTTAATCTAATGTTGTACTGTTATCAAAAGTGGAAAAGTTGACTCGCGGTGTCGCAATCCCAGCGCTCTATGTCTAGTACTGCCTGGAGCGCTTAGCTGTTAGCTACCTTGGGACAGCAAACTCTTTACCAACAGCCGGTGGCAAGCAGGCCCTTGGAGTGATTTCCACTCCCACAGTTATGCCTACCAGAGGATTTCATAGCGACTGGCCCATGGCCAGTTGACTAAGCCCCAGCCCCGTGCCTGTAGCACTAATCCCCACTACAGTGGCACATGGCCTAGCGTAAGCGTTGGTCACCAATTGCTGGTGGCTGTCCCAGGATTCAAATAGTGTGATTATCAATGTTTCAGATTGGACTGTCTCATAGTATCAGCCTTCTGGCGTGCAGCCAGCCACACAGGACATCCATCCTCGCAACCTGACCAGCCATGCAGCGTGGCCTGTACTGGTCAACGGACAATGGCGCTGCAGGCGCTCCACAATATACAAGTGGCAGGATACAGGCAGGTTGTGGCGACTATTCAAAGGATACACGCAGGTTGTGGCGACTATTGAGAGGATACACGCTTGTTTCTCCTGGCTGGGATCGAGGGTGCCGACCGCGTAGGACGGTGGAGTCTACCTCCCTTCGCGCACGGGTAGGAAAAAACTGGAACACGTCGTCTCAGGGCTTCTGACTGCCTGTTGTCCGGGGCACGCCAAACAGACTAACTGGCCGTTATGCCAAGCATGCGCATGCGCCTGTTGGCCCCGCCCCTGGGGAGTGGCCCCTTTGAATGTTAACCTCATTTAAACTACGGTTTAACTGTCATATACCAGTACATGTACTTAAAGTAAATTCATGTTCAAGTTGTGGTAAAAATATTATGCTGGTATAATAGATACATGCTGAGTGTACTGCTGTCTTTATTCCACTATTGTGCATGAGAATAGCATGAAAAGCTTACTAGGAATATGCATGCGTATGCACAGAGAAATAAGGCCTCACACATGCAAGCATAATTAGTAGGCATGGCCTCATATAAGCTGACCACGTGTAGTCAGAAGCTGTTGGAAAATGTACATTGGACTAAAGTAGTGAACACTCCCCCAAGCACTGAAACTCGTGGCGTGGTCCGGTTATGAAGAGTAGTATATATGAGTTGCTGACTGTGTCTCGCTACATGGCTCACTCAATTTGTCCAACCGTCCGCAGTGTACGTCGCTAAAATGTACACATGTACATGAAGATGTATACCGTCGCACATGCGTTAACTTGGCCTCGTTCCCAGACCCTCAGTAACTGGTAATTGCCACATATAATTAAGTATACGGTGCACGTATTGGCGTGCAAGGGTCCCATAACCTTATAGCTGGAAGAATACAGGTTCCTTCAATCCATCAATAAATTTAGGCGAACTCCATTTCCCCATAGGATTTGTGACATCTACTCCTGAAAGGACTACAGCTCCTCCCGATACCACTACATCTGCTTCTACAGCAGGTCCTCCTGAAAGCAGCAGTGTTGGAGCTATTGCTGGCGCACTTGCAGCAGTGGGCAGTGTCACTATCATCTCCATCAGTATTGTCGTCATGGTTATTACTGTAACAAGGAGTCGTCGAGCCCGGTTTGACTTGCATAAGGAAGAGAGGTAAGGAAACTGTTCTACCTGTCCGATCTACAGGCATTAAATGACTGGGTTGCATAGCACAATTATGATGATTGCTTGCTGTCAATGACAATGCCTTGAGGAAATTCTTAACCATTAATGCATGTATTATATCACCAATCTCCTACAGTGAATGTTCTTCCGATCCAAAGTTTGTAAGATAGAAGGCTAACTGCATGTGGGATGATTGACTAGCCTCGTTCCCAGGCCCATGCACTTTCGGTTCCATACTGCAAGCAACGAAAATCTGGGTGGGGGCCTGGGATTGAGGCTAATGATTGACCAATGTCTGGTAACTTTCAGCCACAGTGCAGCTGACAGGTCTGGACGTGCCTCTGAGATCAAGTTTAAAGAGAACATCCCAATGGCAGAATGTATGGCGTATGGGAGTCTTGCTACACATCAAGCACGAGGAAGAGGGAGTTACTCGGTTGGCCAAAGTCTTCCTGGTGCAGTGATCGAAGGACAACAGAGAGAGGAGGGTGAAAAAGATGCCTGTGAAGATAATGACGAAATTTATGAACCCATACCTAATTAGACGGTACATGACCAGTTTTGTAGCTATGCACTGTACTTGTATTGTGAAACTTTTATATACCTTTGGAGTGTTCATTCTAACTTGAAGACAATAATTATTGTGTAATTATACAGTACACTGTGTTTTAGGAATGGGTGTTGTTTTTATAGTCCAGATAATAATACTGCCTAGCTGTCGGAGCCACCTTTATGAGAACTCGTTTTCACAGTTGAAAATGGCTGTACTGTGTGAGCGCTCGCGTTGTTAAGCTTTCTGTACCTGAGCTGCATGAAGAAACGCTGTGAGAACCGAACGATAGCGTGGCGAAAGTGTTGTCACAGAAACGGTAGCCGTACTGTTCGTGGCTGTTATGCGCACACAGGCTCTGTGTTGCTGTTTTGCGACCCTGGGTGTCAGTTGCAACACCGCGCTTCCGTCCTAAAGCTTCACTACACAACAGGTCAGTACTCTGAGCAAATAAGATAAGCGGTACTATAGTACTATATAGTAGCGTGTAGTTCGCTCGCGCTCGTGGCTGGGGCGTGGCTTTAAGCGCTCAAACCGCTTGCTTTCGACCATGTCATGCCTGTGGAAGTATATGATTAGTATTTAATCACATGTATTCTCGTGCCATTTGGGAATAATTGCACTCACAACAGTCATAAATTACACTCGCTATCGCTCGTGCAATTACTTTGCCTGTTGCTCGTGCAATTATTTCCCAAATTGCACTCGAAACCCATGTGATTACCTAACTTGTGTAATTATAACTTTACTATGCTAATAAGTAGTGTACCGTACTACATGGTAAGCAAAGAAAGATTGTGCTTACAGGTTAACGAAGGGGAGGAAACAACCAGTTTGAAATAGAGTTAGGTAAGAAGGAATGCAAACATTAGTTCATGCAAACGGTTGATACAATAAAATTAATACGAATGGGGATTGTGGGACAATGAACTGCTAGGTACAACCACGGAAAGTACATCAGCCAGAGGACTATCTTGTACAGCCTTGTGTGTGCAGTCTACATTGTCTACATTGCAGAAGTGAAGGCAGCTCAAGCATGTCCAAAAGCTTGTGTATAGCAGTGCAAATTCTATTGCTGAAGCATAGACCTATGGCTATATAGGTCCTTCTGCAAGTGAGGAGACCACACCGTGAGCGGCGTTTTCAAATGTAAAATCCTCCACTCTCCACATCTGAGTACTTATAGCTATAGAATGCCTAGTACCAGAATACGTCTGGGCATGCATATTTATTGTCATTGGGAGTGGTCCGGACGATTATTCAGCAAACCAAGGTAATACTGCAGCTGTGCTGAGGCTAAAAGGATTCTCAATCGATGGCACTGTAGCTATGTAGAAGGGGAACGGTTTGTGTGTTCTAAGGAACTCAGTTCACCCTGCTGGTATTTTCCTTGGTTAAAGTATCATATCAGTATTTGCTCTTGTACTGTATAGTTAACTTGAACTTCTTTTGCGGGGTATAATTCATATGCACTTGATTAGCTGCTTTTGTATGCCCAGGCAGTTTTGTAATGTGCCGTTGTTCTCGATAGCTAAATCTCTTTGCAGCTTTACTGGCGGGAAGTGTGCCCTGGAAGTAGGGCAATAAGTTACTGCCCGCAGTGCTGAATGCGCATGCGTGCCCAATGCAGACCAATCAAAGCAGGTTATAAAATTGCTACGGTGAAGGGCAGACCGAAAGTCGATATAGCGAGCGGAGTCATCCCGAACCGAATGTGCACTGTGCTACTGAGCTCACTGTCATTATTGTACCAGTTCAAAAGGTAAGATGAGTTTTTTGGTTGGTGTCTGTGGCTGCTCACCCCACTGTGTAGACTCGATATAGCTAAGGCTTGTTTTGCTGGATGGAATAAACCCTTGTTGTGTACAAGTCAAGTTGCAAGCCATATGACCTCTCCTTTTCCTGACCACTATACCCGGCAATAGTCATGATTTCGATGGGGTAAAACTGTGTCACACAGAAGACCACATAGTAAGTTCTGTGTGTGTGTACAGTATGTGTGTATGTGTATGTGTGTGTGTGTGTGTGTGTGTGTGTGGGGGGGGGGGGGGGGGGGGGGGGGCTTGTGCTGCTCATCTAACTGCAGATGTGGACTTTGAAGCATTCAATTCTAGCCAATTAGATGATGAACTGAATCAGAAACTCCTGAAATGACTGGCCGCCATTGTCCTCACTGCCATTGGCAGTACGTGATTCTGTGCATTCATTGAGGGCACCCTGATAGTAAGCAAGGCAGTGTGAAATGTGAGCTTACCCTTAGCAGTTGCTCTACAAGGAGTGCAGTTACATTCTCTGGAGGCATTATTACCCTGTGAGAAGCAATCAGTTTTGTCCCGTCTGTTTTTCTGTCCAGTGAAAAAATTGCACAATCTATAGGCTTAAACGATTGCTAAACCTGACAATAACATATTACCAGTGTCTGTGTAGTCTACCTGATAGCAACCAAAGCACTTCTGATCTATGCAGCTCCAGCTTTGTGTTATTAAATGATGATAGGGTCTGTGCTACATGGGCTCTGGTTCATACCGAATCCGAGGGTCTGGGAACGAGACTAACCATATCCATGTCAGTATTGATCTTAGACTGGATGGCGCGCAGGGTATGAATACACTCTAGTTTCCCAACTGGGACTGTATTGTTGCATGATAGTGGTAAGAGTTATGAGTTTGCATGTCTAAACATGAGTCATTGGGGCTTAAAGGGTTAAGTTGATATGTCTAGATGGCAATTTGCAGAGTATTACATTGAGGCATACGTATGACTGACAATGACAGAGCACTACTTCCCCTCATGTGATCGTGGCTTTCATGCACATATACTGAGAGACTAGGTATTGGACAACTGAATGCTTGATACATGGCAAAAGCTTCCATAGACTTATGTCAAGTATTCTAATTGAACGAAATAGCAATTCCGAAATTAGTTACGGTAGCTCCAATGATGTCAGTATATGAATTAAGCACAGTCTGCACCCAGTGTTTCAGCTCTCACATGGAGTAAATGCTCTACTGAGCACTTCCTGTTTGCTGCTGTTGTACTTCACTTTTTGTCAAAATTCAATAGGAGGCCATGTTAAGTGGGTGACTGGTCCCTGACTTCACTTACTGAGTTGTTTTGTGAGTACATGGTACAGTCTGTTATCATCAAGCCATCTGCTCAAGTAGATGGGTTTAAGCCAAAGTTTCTGTAAGACATGTCATCTGTAAACCTCAGCTTATACAACAAAAATGGGACAAGATCCATCAGGTAGTATTTTGAGCCACTGGATGCTAGCCTCGTTCCCAGGCCCCATACTGCGAAACAACGCTCTCTCGGGCTCCACGTTAGTCTTTGTGACGGTGATAGTCAGCTGATCTGATGTTTGAAATGAGGCGTGTCCTACCATAGCACGCGTTTGATGACATGTACAGCAGGGAAAGATTTAACACAGAAGTGCTACCAGGCCCCTTGTCGATTTTTCATATGGGGCCTGGGAACGAGGCTAACTGGATACTGTGGTGTAGACTGGAGTCGTAAACTCCTCCGACTGCAGCTGCTGCAGTTGCCAGCAGTTTCATGGGGTGACAGTAGACCTTCTACGTACCTTACTCATTGCACACATGGTATAGTGTGCAGCATGTAATCTCGATGCAATCAGTCCAAATATGTATGTATATTTTTCTTTCAAACCTACTGTAATAATTAAGCTCACATGCATGATTTTGCCATATGCATATGCCCTGTATCACTACATGTATTTATGTAGCATCTTTATGCTTAGCTATAGGAATGCACTTATAATGTGCCCTCATTATGCTTGGCACTTAAACTTAAACGTATGTAGCGGATAAATCCAGCATGAATATTTCAATGTCACATCCAATTATGTCCTTCTGCATGAGCAAACAGGGGGAGGTGGGTGGGTGCGGATGGCATGGCCGTGTCTCGGCTTGGCATTGAAAAGACCTTGGTTGGAGCCGGGTGAGCTCTCTCTCTCCTTTGCTTGATGAGTCAGTGTGGTTAGAGCCTTGAACGTGTGGAGGATGGCTGCATGAGTGTGTGTGTGTGTGTGTGTGTGTGTGTGTGTGTGTGTGTGTGTGTGTGTGTGTGTGTGTGTGTGTGTGTGTGTGTGTGTGTGTGTGTGTGAAGTTTGGGGGCTGGGGCTGGAAATGGAAATATGCTACATTAGAAGAGACCTCCTGTGATTATCAGTCAATTAACAAGTTGAATCTTTGCAATGCTTGATTACTGTGCCCTACTTTCAGTGCGGACGCAGTGAGTCATATGTGATATTTGATCCCAATTTTGATGTGGAGTCATCTGTAAAATGGCGAAGGAGGTTAAAAGGAAGTTAACGATCTTTCTATCAAACTACTTTGATGACTTCATGCAGGAGATGCTAGTCACCATGTGTGAATGCTGGCTGCTTTAATTGACCTTTTTTCGGAGGTCCTATAAAGTTTTTTAACCTAACGAATAAGTATGTGTATGTATTAAGTTTAAGGCAGCTAAGAATCTTTTAGCTGACCTACAGCAGTTCTCATTCTCAGCTAACTTTCAGTCTCTTTTGTGTACCACTCTCACCACCGTCACAACATGCACTCTGCTGTAAAGCAATAATAATAATAATAATAATAATAATAAAGTTTTTTAACTTTGCTCCATGTGGTCTAAGCTATTGTTTTGTTCTACGACACTTGTACGTACGTAATACATGTACCTATGCTGTTGTAGTACATTCACATGTAGACATCTGGTGAGGTATTTTATCTTGTCAGCAATATGAATTAGTAGGCCATTCAGGTGTATACCATGTGCCAAGGTGCAACAAAATGGCGTGTGGGGTAAGTATTTCTACGTAGTTGTAGATCATGATAAGCTAAAATGGGTTCATTATATCAGTCCTACAGATGTCTGCATTGATACTACTTAACTCTTTACTAAGTTAGCCATAAGAAACAGCTTAAGCAAAAACCTGTAAAACGCCTTGTATTTATTAAAGCCCCCATACAAATTCTTATGGGCCTATGGGAGCTCATGACGGCTTTTGCCGTCATTGGTTGGTAAAGAGTTAAATTGATCTCTTCTCACCGTTTTACCTGTGCCATGGCTTGTCATGTGACATCAATAGAAACGGTTGCATGTGAAATTTAAAAGGGGTGGAGCCATTTATCCGATAATAGGAAGTAGCTGCCAGTATAACAGTGACCTTGATTAATTGTATATTAACATCACAGAATATTTTTTCTGCACGGAGGTTGAACTCCCTAAATGCCTGCTTGAAGTGATAACTTATTATTTCAACTGATAAACATGCAGGGCTGAAGTGCCCACTTTGTGCATGCACATGCAGCGTAATTTCAAGAAGCAAGTGTTTATTTTGATTTGCCAATATCATAGTCCCAAGCTGGTCTCTAAGTAAACATATGAAGTAAACCCACAACTTTTACAAGATTATGGTGATATGATTGGGAATCCATAGTACTGGTATGCCTAACAACCCACTTCCATGAATATAGCTCACTGTCACGATAAGCTAACAACAGCCGTGATGTTGTGGGAGCCTTTGTGCAGTCCTAATGCATGTTAGTGTACCATGGCTGTAAACTGGGCATTCAACTACATTCATGTGGTTGCTGTTATGCTGTAAACTAAACCTTGTCCCTAAGTTTGGACCCTTAGTAGTACCTTACTTTGGACTCAGCAGCCCGGGGACCTTGGGTTTCTCGGTTTGAATCAGTGTCTTGTTATTGTTTAATGGAACATCATTGCACACTGTGACGTCAAGGTTTCTCCATTGGATCAGTGTCTTGTTATGGAACACCACTGCACACTTGACATCAAGGTGTTCCCCCTTTGAATCAGTGTCTTGTTATTGTTTAATGGAACACCATTGCACACTTGATGTCAAATGTGTTATGGCGTTTGAATAGTTAGCTGGCATAGTGAAACCTCAGAGTAAGTTGGTTTGTTCCGTTGAATCCTTTGGTATGTATATTCTGCGTTTACCTGTGCGGGGAAAGACCCACAAAGATTCTGAACAAGCCGTTGTTCACTGGCGCTTACATATGTGCCGAAACTTATCATAGTGACGAAGCTGTAAATGCTGTAATAATTTCTTTCCCGGCCACAATTGCTCTCCTCGACTTGGCTAACCTAAGGAAATGGCCAGAAGATAATCCCAAGGCCCTGTAGAACACCATCCAATTGTTCCAGTAGCCTCGTTCCCGGAACTTCTCACCCCACCGCTTGTCACTTAGTACTGCAGGTGAGAAGGCCTGGGTACCAGGCTACCCGGTATGATTCCAGTTCTTTTACACAATCGCACGCTTATGCCACACAATGTCGAGATTGCACATACGTACGTCTTGTGCAATCTCGAGATTGGCACACAATTTCCGGATTCTGAGAATGCACAACACAATCTCGAGATTGCGCAACACAATCTCGAGATTGCGCAAATTCCAGATATTGACTGTCACTATGGAAATTTGTTGTGAACACCGTTTCTGTATCAAGGTTACCATGGAAACCACATAGCACCCCAGGGTGCTGTTCTGGAACATGTGAGCAAGCACCCCAACTTTAACAGTGCATGGGTAAGACCTTCACAGACCCATTCCTAGCTCCTTCAGGTGGTCTACTCTACTGGACTAGTTTCAGTATCAATTTCAGCCATGCGTTGCAGTTGTATGGGTCATTTCGGTAGCTTCAAGACCCAACAATGAATTAGACTGTGATTGGTAGTGTTACAAGGTCTGTTTTTTCCCCCTACGTTCATAACCAAGCAGCAGCTCCATATGTGACAAGAGGCATCTGTAATGAACTTTGGATGTGTACGGTAACTGGTGAGTGTAACCAGTCCAACAGCATTGTCTTCATCTCTCTATCTAGGATTGTGAGATCTTGCAGTCAGTATGGAGGGTGTACGGCTACTGACTGCAGCAGTGTTGGTGTGGAGTTGCTGGATCCCTTTACATGCAAATGCACAAGGTAATCTGACACAGAATTGTAGAAGTGTGAGAGTGAGTTTCTTTACCTAGATGACTGTATCCAGTAGTGTCTACACCGAAATTGTTGAGCGGGAAGCAAATATTATGTAGTGTCAACCCATACTGTGTGTTTATGTCTATGACCCCCAGTACGTATGTATACTCATCAAAATTGGGATCACCATAGCAACATAAACAATGTTACAGCTGTGATTAATTTAGCGCTACGTACATAAATGGAAAAATGCCAGAGTAGTTTCCGAATTACAGTCGGCCAGATCTTTGTCACCACCAAATATTCTGTCGCTAGAACCTTCAGTATGCCTGAAAATGCTAGTTTCTACTGCCCTCAAGCTCGTAATCAATATAGGCTACGTAGGAAATATGACAGAGTAGTTTCCGAAGTACAGTCGGCCAGATCTTTGTCAAAAGACCAACCCCACTTTTGACTCGATATACGGGTCAAATCAGCATCCACCAGTCTCGCACGAGATGAAATTGGGCATTCGGGAGGCTACGACAAGCTGGTCTCACTGCATGCACTGAAAACCTCAAATTGGAGTACGTTTAAGGGTTATAGAGGCACAAAGGGTGGGTCAGGGGGAGGTGGGAATGTTGGCCCAAAGGGTGAAATGAGCACAAAGGGTGGGTCAGGGGGAGGTGGGAAGGTTCACCCAGACGGTAAAGGTGGCATTGCCGTGTCTTGGCTTGGGGTCCTCAGAGCCAGGTGGTCCATTTCTCGTTGTATGCATAAATGGACCTAGACAACAATTCCCTCTCCTTGTTCAATGCCAGTAATTATCTAGCTAGCTAGCTAGCTAGAGCTGAGTGGGGTTAGAGTCACGTGTGTATGCACTTGGGATGGCTGAGCGCAGTCCTATGCGCAACTTGGAGCATGTAACCTAAAACTCTTGCTGAACTGTGAATGAGCACTGTGCATGGCTTAGTATTCAACAAAGTAAGCATAGTCAAGAGCAGCAAAGCGAAACTGATAATCACTTTTGAGGTGGCATCTCAATGCGATTTGAAATGTTTTAAGAGTGAGGAGCAAATTGATATTTCTGCATATAATCCTCGCCTCCTGCGCTGCTCAGCAACAAAGACTTTGTGCCAGATCTAATGTAAATATTGAGCTATGATGTAATGCCTAAAAGTATGGATGTACAGTTGTTCAAGGCGTCTCTATGTCTTGGCACTCTGGTGCCAAGACAAAAAGCTATAGACCCTAATTATGCACAATTGCCATTTTGTCATGCTTACAATTCAGTTATGAGTGACAACACCGTCGCATAGTAGTACCAGGTGTCAAATGTATGGAAGCAGTTTGTTACATTATCTACTTAATTGCAGGTATTCAGTTAACTCCTATGAATGGTGTGACTCGTACATCTGCCAACAACAGCATTGTGAACAGGATGGACATTGGAACTGGTAGTGCAGCTCTGCTCTGCACTACTACCTACTCACCCTGCTGTAACTCTGCAAACCGTGACACTCACTGGTACTTTCCCAATGGAATTCAAGTCGTGAATAATGGTGATCTTCCATACTACAGAATTAGGAGTGGTGTTGCTAACCCTGGTTCAGTGAGGCTCAACCGCAACCCTCAGGGTACCACAACAGGGCTCTTCCACTGTGACATACCTGATGGCAGTGGAGTACTACAGAGCTTGTTTGTGGGGATATATGGTGAGTCCTGTACACTGATCAATAGAAGGGTTGATTATATTTGCATGGAGAAATCTAGCTAGATAGCCCTAACAATGCTCATTCTTATGTCCAGGATACCTCGCATGCAATCAGGCAATTAAGGTGGCATAATTTCCTAGCTGTGCACTAGTGTGGGGCTCTCTTAGGCTGAACCCCCATTAACCCTTTAGGGGCCAAATTCTTTCTCTATGTCATTTTCAGTCTATAGAACACTTAAACATACCCTAATTTCTGTTCCCTGGCATTGCTGGGCTCCAAACTGCTCACACAGGTAATTTCAGCTATACTGAGCATATACGTGACTTAACCATACCCACCAATTAACGAGCTTGCAATCAAGCCTCCCAAGAAATGCCAACCTGCCGTAGCTGAAAAACGGGCGATGTATGCTGGAAATGGAGGTCCTACAAGGCAAGACAGCTACTTTCTAAGTCCATTTATGCCAAAAACGGCGGAAATGGCCCTCCCAGTGCTGACCAAGACCTTTCTATCGCGGAGCCCAGACACGGCCCACCTCCCCCTGTCCCGCCCTGCCACAGAAACTCTCTCCCAAGGACATTGGCAGATGTGACATCATGAAGCTGAAAGTCTCATGACACCTTAAGGCGTCATTAGTTAAGCAAGGTTCATGCACTATGAAGTTCAAGAAGTAAACAGAGGCCATTGCATTTTTCATTGTTCATTTTGGGTGGCGACTATTCAAGGGTGGCAATTATTGGTGGGCGGCATTTATTACATAATCCTTGTACCACAGTGTACCGTATTTCTGCGAATAGACTCCGTGGTGTTTATTTATTTTGTCGTTCATGTTGCTGCGGCGACCATTCGAGGGCAGCGTTTATTACTTTGGCAGTAGACTATGACCGTGCCGCGTACACAGCATCCCTAGCTAGCTACCCGTCAAAGTGTGTCAACAAGCTGGTGAGAAGGTATGGCTCTTACAAAAGCCGGTCAAAAAACAAACAAAACAACAGCTCACAGTGGGCAAGATTCGGCAAGTGCCTGTCTGTGGCTAGAGCACAGCTACGTACATTTTTTATTAGCCGTCGCTTTGCAACAAAGTGATACACACAGTCACGGGGCCACAGTTACCAAATTGCCAGACGCAATCCCCTTTTTGCCTTGACCTGTGAACCAACAATCTACCATGACGTCATAATGACGTGTGCGTAGTATACAGAGGTATACGGTTCATTAACAAGAAATAAGATATACGGAGGTGCAGGAGTAATGGACACGTGCAGTGAAGGTTGACGAGCGCGTTGACGATCCGAGGCCGTGGAAGAAGCGCGTCCTCCTACCAAGAAGCTCTGCAGTTGTGGGGCAGATGTCTCATCACTGAGTGTATATCACATCAGAAAACACTTGACTGGGTCGAATCACTTGAAGATATAGGCAGCGAGTGGGCTGCAGGCACTTGTTTCAGATTAATATCTGCTATACGTAGTTCCTGAGCTTTAGAGTATATAGTTGTACCAATTCTACCAATCACATTACTCACTGCGAGGTACCGATAGAAAACCTCATACGGGGTTTTCTATTGAGCCCCCAGGATACACAATTATTGTTTACTGGACTTTTGAATCCATGGCAACTATATATAGTTGCTTTAGAAATATAGACCGTGCACATGTCTGTGTACTTCTCTGTGTACGTTTTTGTTAACGGCTACATCAGTACATGAGCTAGAGCTCGAAAGATAAGCGGCGCTGGTGGGGTGGAGCCAAGTTGAGGGGCAGAGCCATATGACTGCTTGTGCGCGCAAGTCACTCGCGTGCCTTGTATGTCAGCACTAGTATCTGCCTTGTACTCGTAGCCAGTCTGTTATTTTGCCGAAAAGGACCTCCAACTCGTAGTATCAGAGTCTCCTGGGCTGTACCAGCCTCAGGGGCCACTGTGTTGGGGTATCGTATATACTACAATGAAGGAGCTAATATGGGCAGTGTGGATGTTAGCACCAGACAACAACTTAATGTTCCCTTACCCACAAAACTGCCTGAACTATTCCATAACTCTTCTCATCTTCCAAGCACTGTGGTTGGCCCCACATTAGTTATAGTAGGTAAGCAGAAAAGTGCTTGTTTTACTGCCCTGTGCATACATCAAGAGCACATGATGTCATCATATCTTGAAGTAAATATGTACATACCATTATTATTCTCTTCAAAACAGACCTACCACCCACTACCCCTACTGTCACACCGGGAGCAGCCACTCCTACATCTGTTGTGATCTCCTGGAATCAACAATCATCTGTGGATAGCTATGAGATATCATTCCAGCGTGCCACTGGGAGCCAGCAACTTGGAGACTGCTCCTCATTCGAACATAGTGGCAATGCATCTGTTGCTGGTAGCATCACTACATACAACCTGACTGACCTGCAGGAGTTCAGCACCTATGTCATAAGTGTGACAGCTGTGAATGGGGGAGGGAGAAATGAAAGTGACCCAGTCACTGTAAATACAGAAATGGCAGGTATGTATATTGCACATCAAGAGTGTTCAGAAATAACAAGGGATATAGTCTGTTGCGTATGTAGATTTGGAGAGCCTGGGAATGAGTGTGTGCACATTACGTATTTGATGACGTGCAGCAATTGTTTAGCTTCGACACTGTGACTGATACCATCTGCCCTTTGTTTCCAGCTCCCACTAGTGGCCCTGAAATGCTCAGAATAGTGGGGACTTCTTCAACCACCATCTTTTGCTTTTTGGCATTACAAAGTGATTGTGCTTAGAATTTATAATACAGTTTCCTGTTTGACTATTGATCTTTCTGGCAGTTTTAGTTTCCCTACTGTCATACTTTCTTTGCTATTAGTTCCGAGTGGTGTACCCCAAGCAGTTCTGGCTGTGGCAACAGGCAGCACTTCAATCTTTGTCCAGTGGGATCATGTTAGTTGTATCGACCGTAACAGTGAGATCACAGGATACACACTCCGCTATGCTCCGTCTGGTGGTGCTCCATCAGATATCCCCATCTTGGGTACTACTAGAAGTGACAGGACCTACACAATAACTGCACTCAGTGTAGCCACCAGCTATACTATCATGGTAGCAGCAAACCCCAGTGGTATGACTACAGGGCCGTTTAGTGACTCCATCAATGTGGAGACATATGGTGAGGACTCACTGTAACTGATATTGTTGTACATACATGCCTGCTTGCTGTTTTGATAACCACATGTACTTCACTTCTGCTTTGCTTGTTTGTGGTCGGAAGTTGCACACTCCAATGGGGCATCTAATCCCGTTAGGAACTGAGGATGTGTAATCCCTAGCCTCATTCCCAGGCGCCTGGTAATTGGGGAGAAGAGCGCCTGGTATCCACTGTTTGCACCTGTGTGGCTCCCCAGGTGTTTGTGACTTGGGGAACTTGGAAACTACTGTTATAGAGTAAGCGATTGATTATCGGACGACATGTATAATTGGATGCGTTAGCGCCGAGCGCATATATTACCGGAAGTGGGCAGGACCTTCAGTCAATACTACAGACCAATTGCACTTTGAGTTGAAAGTTTGGTGATTCTCTGTTGCTTGCTTCTGGAACTACAGCCAGCCAAAGATCATTTTTGGACAAAGGTATGATCGGACGAATTGCTGTATTATCGTACGACACTCCCTGCTTCTCTGAAGGAACTTTCTCCGAGATTTTTACATTTTCGGGAAGCCTCATGATCCCTCTGCTGCAAAAATTCGTGCAGACTGATCGCTGCTACACACCTCTATGCACTGCCTTTGGCAGCGTGCAATTGTGCAGCGTGCAGCGTGCAATTGCCCCCCCCCCCCCCCCCCCCCCCCAACACACACACTTTTTGGTAGCTGTCTCCGCCCCTGTACTTGTTGTACTGCAAGCTGCAAAAGCTAAGTAGAAGGGAATGAGTCTAATCACGTATACAGCCACCAGAAAGGGTGGACAGGGTGAGGTGCGTGTTGTCAATATCTGGGTAATACAGCACATGGAAATGTTACTTACCTGCTAGTAGTCTAAACTGTCATGTATTCCCATGCAGTTCATTTGTGATTTGTTTTCAATTTTCAGCTGTTGGGCTTACCCTGAATGGTGTGAACCATGCCAACAACAGCATTGTGACCAGGACAGACATTGGAACTGGTAGCACTGCTCTGCTCTGCACAACTACCCTACCTGGCTGCTGTTCATCTTCATTCCCTGACACTCAGTGGTACTTTCCCGATGGAAGTCCACCACAACAGGGATCTTCCGCTGTGACATACTTGATGCCAGTGGAGTACTACAGAGAATGTTTGTGGGGATATATGACAGTGGAACTGGTGAGTCCTGTACACTGAGTGAGTGGTTGGTTTTTTTGCAAGGAGATATCTTGCATTCAGGATCTTCAGCCAACTACCGGTTGTATGTTCACATTAATGGTAAGGCATGTGTACAAGCCGGTGAACATGATCAGTGTCCGTATTCAGATATGCATGGATACGCCTAGCTTCACAAACCTCCCCATTCACTCTAGCTAGCTTTTCATACACAACTAGCCAATCAATCAATAAATTCTTTCTTTTTCAAAGATTTCTTCAAAGTTCCGTTCAAATGATTACACTAAAGCACCTAAATGCATGCAGGACTGGTCAGTACCACCATCATCATAAGTTGCTCTATGTTCACACTGTCCGCTCAAGCTGTGACAAAGGCCAGATATTATCTGTGATCGCACAGAAACTGCATGTGACATCATAGCCACACATGTAAACCATCCTGTGGCTTTGTGACCCATTTGTGAATCTCAACAGTACGAGACACACTAATTGTGTCAAAATACAAAATAACCACCGTACCGCTAACACGTATACCTATTGTGAGAATAAGGTGATAAAACAATCATGACACAATTTATACAAAAAGTGATCATTTTCTCCAGGGAACCTTGAGGTGACTTCCCTCCAGTTCCAGCTAACCACAGACCCGAATCCCACTACTCCAACTTTCACCCTCACCTGTAACTCCACTGGTGGTCCTGTCACTACTTTCTCTTGGAGGAGAGACGGTGCATTAGTGACTAATAATAACAGTTACAACATTGCTGCACCCGTAGTTACTGATGCTGTGAGTGGTACCTACAGCCTCAATCTGACTGTGACGGGGAGACGAGCAGGGCAGTATGAGTGCAGTGTGACCAACAGCAGGACACCTATGGACACTGGAAACCTAACAATTGAGAGTAAATTTTATGTTCAGTTTGCTCAACAATGTAGGAAAAGTGCCTTCTTTAGCTTGGCTACCGGCTCTCTGTTAATTATTGTCAGCTGTGCTTACAGAC
The DNA here is from genome assembly GCA_963931865.1 of Axinella damicornis. Taxonomy (NCBI): domain Eukaryota; kingdom Metazoa; phylum Porifera; class Demospongiae; order Axinellida; family Axinellidae; genus Axinella; species Axinella damicornis. Next base: position 8,280,819 of record OZ007517.1, read on the forward strand.
TTACCAATCTTTTACCTTTCATGCGTGAGTAGCCCCAAGGTCGTTAACCAACATTGTGCTTCATTGTGACAAGTTTACCTGTCAATGATTATACAAGCTCTCATTCCAAATTAGCTCTTTTGTGCTGTTTGACCATATCCTAATAAGAACAAAACAAACGTTTGTCTCCACAATTACGTTTATGTTCCCTCTTACGGAGTCCTACCACTTCACCATTGTTATCTTAGAGCTGAGAAGTACGTAAGTATATATACCTTGAATTAGGTTTACAAGGTGTAGTCCACTGTCGATATCTTCATACTGATCATGACATGCGCTGTTTCTTGACTGCTACAGCTGCTGACCCACCTACTGATCTCACTGTTGAACCAGTTGGCCCAACCAGTATCAGAGTCTCCTGGACTGCACCCACTTCAGTAGCCACTGTTACAGGGTATCGGATATATTATCAGGAGAGGGAGACTCGGGCAGTGTGCCTGTCAATGCTGATGTAACTAGCTACACACTGGGCACCCTCCAAGATGGCCGCACATACATCATCACCATGGTGACCCTCTCCATACACCTGCCGAGCTCTGTGGTTGGGCCTGAGACTGTTACCCTCGGTAAATCCCTGTACCTACATATACCATGTACGTATTTCGACTCTTATAAGTATGTATGGTATCCATTAATTGGACAGAACTTTTGACACCATCCGCTCTAGTGATTTGATCGCAAGGCCCTTCCAATTCAATACATTGTTTCTCATCTCCCTTTTGTTTCTGCCAGCATCAATTTTCAGCATCTAGATATTTCCTTACACATTTAGCGCATGCCACAAACGACTACTTCCTTCGACCTTTGACCTCCCCCTATTAACTTTAACTTGACTGTGTTTTGCTGAGAGCCAGGAAATGTGAAATCCACGTCAATCCACAGAAAAGGTGCACCTTTTCTGTTACACAGCTGGTACTTTCGTCTGAGGTAAGTACCCAAGTATGTAAATAGGGGTGTATTTTTAAGGACAGAAAGTGTTTTTCTATGCGGTTTGCTTGCATTGTACCCTGGTCATAGTATAGGAAATGATGACATAATCGAATCAGTCTTCACTTCTGGGCCCACCCATCCGCATGAGTTATCAGTGTAGGGTGATGAGAAACGGTGAATTGATTTGGAGGGCCTAATTCTGGAGATCCAAGTGAAATTCCTTGTGAGATTTGTTTTAGGGAATGACGTAGGACTCTTGACATTCTTGGTTCCTCTAACCACAAATTTGTGCATTCTCAGTTAGTAGTAATGAGGAGTGTGTATGAAATACCTACTTTAATTCCTTTTCACATTTCTACAGATCGTGATCCACTGACAATAGAGGTTACAGGTCTCAATGCTGCCATAGCTGGCCAGGCCGTTAACCTGACCTGCATTGTCACTCGGGGACAGAATATGTTGGGAACTCCTGATGTGCAGTGGCTAGGTCCTAGTGGTAACGTCCTCCTCAGTGGGAGTGATGGCATCGTGGTGGATGATACTGCCACGGTTAGCAACTCCACGTTTGTCAGGACACTTCAGTTCACTCCAGTTCGGACATCACATGGTGGACTGTACACATGCCAGGCTATGGCAGATTCAGTTAATAGAAGAAAGGCTATTAACCTCACTGTACAAAGTAAGTGTATGGTTAGAATGTTTGTGCATGCGCGACACTACCTTTGTAGGTTAATAATGTTAGTCACACAATGCATGAGTATAGTGCCTATAGTGCATGTGTTTAAGCTGTCAATGACTTTCTTTGTAGTTCCACTTCCAAATGTGACCATTGTACCAGATCGAGCTGGTCCCCTGTACTCCGGAACCAGCTCACCTGCAGTGTTCAGTTCAGCTCCGTAGTAGACACAACCATCAGTGTGAACATCTCCTGGATTGGACCGAATGGAGACATGCTCCGTAGTACCATTGTAGTTGAAGACCCACCGTTGGCCTACAACAGTACCACCACCTTAACCTTCATGCGGGGCTAGTCTTTACTACCAGCCATACAATATCCCCGTAACTCCTGACGAGAAGGGGAAAGGTTTGGAATTTTACAAGGGCCACTCCCCTCCCATAGTGGGATGCCTGGCTGGCGTCCCCGGCCAGACCTGGCCTTGAGCAAATAACTGACCGGGAATGCCCACTGACAGGGCAAGCCCACTCATGGGGCGAGCCCACTGACGGGGCGAACCCACTGACGGGGCAAACCCACTGACGGGGCGAGTCCACTGATGGGACGGTAATCATTAGCATTATACTACAGGGGCCCCACGATATAATTGGACCATTAGTAGGGCCCCTGACATGGAAATGGGCAGGGGAGTGTATGTCAGACCTGACATCCTCCAGTGGCGCTAAGCGCCACACTCCCCAATCCAGGTACATGTAGAATCAATACAGAATCCACCGCTTTTATATTGGTAACCGCACTCCTGGTAGCCCATTACAACCCTGGGTGCGACTTGTCGTAGCGCAAGGCAAGAATAAGCCGAGCGTCACAGTTAGTTCCAATCAGTGCACACGCCACACAGAACCCACGCCCAGCCGACCGCCTGCAATGGCAGCCACAGGGAAGACATGAAGCTACCACAGCGCTACAGCGTGCAATGCTGGTGACTCCAAACGACCCACAGCGTTGAATAAGAGATTCGCTCACATCCCTCGCAGGCATGCAGGGTACACACACCTGCAACAGGCAGCAGTTCGGATAATCAGCATCGACTACGTAGCCCAACAGGACACACATACCGCAGCAGGTGCTCGTTAGGCATGCACAATATGTACTAGCCCAGTGGAGCACCCACACCTGCAACAGGTGGTCACTAGACATGCACGAAAGTCAGCATCAACTAAGCCCCGCGGGGCACACACACCTGCAGCTCGTGGTCGTTAGGCATGCAGGATGTTGAGCCGCAACTACATGTAGCCCAGCGGGGGCATGCACACCTGCAAAAGGTGGTCATTAGGCCGGCAGGATATGCCAGGTGATCAGTATAACAGCAGGGTACACCCCTGCAACAGGTGGTCATTATAACCGCAGATTCCGCATCATCTAGCCCAGCAGGGTATACAGTACACACCGGCAACAGGTAGACATTCGGCATGCAGGCCATTCAGCACCAACTAACCCCACAAGGGTACCCACCTGCAAGAGGTGGCCATTAGGCCTGCAGAATAATTCACATCCACTAAATAGCAATGGCGCACACCCGCAACCAGAGGTCATTAAGTGCATAGGATATCAGCAGGGTGCACAGTTGCACTAGGTGGCCACCGGGCGCGCCGGGTAATCAGCAAGGGTACACACCTGCACAGGTATGCATGATCCGCAAGGGTATGCGCCAGCAACATGTGGTCATTAGACGTGCATGATACTCAGCAACTAGCCCAGCAGGGTACACAGTACCCCCCGTATACCCGATGTTAGGCCTGAGGCAACTATATCGGAATAACAATCGGTTTCCAATAATGCGAGACTAATCGGTCACATTCATGTATAAGCTGCCATTATACTTCCGTGGCGGCATGCAACCATCGGACTTCAAATTTTGGTTCAACGTGGCATCTAAAAATGGCTGAAGGTAGCAGTCCTGGCAGTGAGACATCACTGATGCTCCAATACAACAATAGGCCTCGATGTGGTATGAACTCTGTCAAGCTCAAAATAATGTTGATCCAGGGTGAGCCCACTGATGGGGCGAGCCAACTGACGGGCATTGACGGGGCGAGCCCTCTGACGGGGCGAGCCCACTGGCGGGGCGAGCCCACTGGCGGGGCGAGCCCACTGGCGGGGCGAGCCCACTGGCGGGGCGAGCCCACTGGCGGGGCGAGCCCACTGGCGGGGCGTGCCCCCTGGCGGGGCGAGCCCCCTGGCGGGGCGAGCCCCCTGGCGGGGCGAGCCCCCTGGCGGGGCGAGCCCCCTGGCGGGGCGAGCCCCCTGGCGGGGCGAGCCCCCTGGCGGGGCGAGCCCCCTGGCGGGGCGAGCCCCCTGGCGGGGCGAGCCCCCTGGCGGGGCGAGCCCCCTGGCGGGGCGAGCCCCCTGGCGGGGCGAGCCCCCTGGCGGGGCGAGCCCCCTGGCGGGGCGAGCCCCCTGGCGGGGCGAGCCCCCTGGCGGGGCGAGCCCCCTGGCGGGGCGAGCCCCCTGGCGGGGCGAGCCCCCTGGCGGGGCGAGCCCCCTGGCGGGGCGAGCCCCCTGGCGGGGCGAGCCCCCTGGCGGGGCGAGCCCCCTGGCGGGGCGAGCCCCCTGGCGGGGCGAGCCCCCTGGCGGGGCGAGCCCCCTGGCGGGGCGAGCCCCCTGGCGGGGCGAGCCCCCTGGCGGGGCGAGCCCCCTGGCGGGGCGAGCCCCCTGGCGGGGCGAGCCCCCTGGCGGGGCGAGCCCCCTGGCGGGGCGAGCCCCCTGGCGGGGCGAGCCCCCTGGCGGGGCGAGCCCCCTGGCGGGGCGAGCCCCCTGGCGGGGCGAGCCCCCTGGCGGGGCGAGCCCCCTGGCGGGGCGAGCCCCCTGGCGGGGCGAGCCCCCTGGCGGGGCGAGCCCCCTGGCGGGGCGAGCCCCCTGGCGGGGCGAGCCCCCTGGCGGGGCGAGCCCCCTGGCGGGGCGAGCCCCCTGGCGGGGCGAGCCCCCTGGCGGGGCGAGCCCCCTGGCGGGGCGAGCCCCCTGGCGGGGCGAGCCCCCTGGCGGGGCGAGCCCCCTGGCGGGGCGAGCCCCCTGGCGGGGCGAGCCCCCTGGCGGGGCGAGCCCCCTGGCGGGGCGAGCCCCCTGGCGGGGCGAGCCCCCTGGCGGGGCGAGCCCCCTGGCGGGGCGAGCCCCCTGGCGGGGCGAGCCCCCTGGCGGGGCGAGCCCCCTGGCGGGGCGAGCCCCCTGGCGGGGCGAGCCCCCTGGCGGGGCGAGCCCCCTGGCGGGGCGAGCCCCCTGGCGGGGCGAGCCCCCTGGCGGGGCGAGCCCCCTGGCGGGGCGAGCCCCCTGGCGGGGCGAGCCCCCTGGCGGGGCGAGCCCCCTGGCGGGGCGAGCCCCCTGGCGGGGCGAGCCCCCTGGCGGGGCGAGCCCCCTGGCGGGGCGAGCCCCCTGGCGGGGCGAGCCCCCTGGCGGGGCGAGCCCCCTGGCGGGGCGAGCCCCCTGGCGGGGCGAGCCCCCTGGCGGGGCGAGCCCCCTGGCGGGGCGAGCCCCCTGGCGGGGCGAGCCCCCTGGCGGGGCGAGCCCCCTGGCGGGGCGAGCCCCCTGGCGGGGCGAGCCCCCTGGCGGGGCGAGCCCCCTGGCGGGGCGAGCCCCCTGGCGGGGCGAGCCCCCTGGCGGGGCGAGCCCCCTGGCGGGGCGAGCCCCCTGGCGGGGCGAGCCCCCTGGCGGGGCGAGCCCCCTGGCGGGGCGAGCCCCCTGGCGGGGCGAGCCCCCTGGCGGGGCGAGCCCCCTGGCGGGGCGAGCCCCCTGGCGGGGCGAGCCCCCTGGCGGGGCGAGCCCCCTGGCGGGGCGAGCCCCCTGGCGGGGCGAGCCCCCTGGCGGGGCGAGCCCCCTGGCGGGGCGAGCCCCCTGGCGGGGCGAGCCCCCTGGCGGGGCGAGCCCCCTGGCGGGGCGAGCCCCCTGGCGGGGCGAGCCCCCTGGCGGGGCGAGCCCCCTGGCGGGGCGAGCCCCCTGGCGGGGCGAGCCCACTGGCGGGGCGAGCCCCCTGGCGGGGCGAGCCCACTGGCGGGGCGAGCCCACTGGCGGGGCGAGCCCACTGGCGGGGCGAGTCCACTGATGGGACTGACGGGGCGAACCCACTGACTGGGCGAGCCCATTGATGGGGTAATCAGGTATGCAGGAATCCCGGGCACTCAGCAAGACACCGCAATCCCAGCGCTCTATGTCTAGTACTGCCTGGAGCGCTTAGCTGTTAGCTACCTTGGGACAGCAAACTCTTTACCAACAGCCGGTGGCAAGCAGGCCCTTGGAGTGATTTCCACTCCCACAGTTATGCCTACCAGAGGATTTCATAGCGACTGGCCCATGGCCAGTTGACTAAGCCCCAGCCCCGTGCCTGTAGCACTAATCCCCACTACAGTGGCACATGGCCTAGCGTAAGCGTTGGTCACCAATTGCTGGTGGCTGTCCCAGGATTCAAATAGTGTGATTATCAATGTTTCAGATTGGACTGTCTCATAGTATCAGCCTTCTGGCGTGCAGCCAGCCACACACAGGACATCCATCCTCGCAACCTGACCAGCCAGCGTGGCCTGTACTGGTCAACGGACAATGGCGCTGCAGGCGCTCCACAATATACAAGTGGCAGGATACAGGCAGGTTGTGGCGACTATTGAAAGGATACACGCTTGTTTCTCCTGGTTGGGATCGAGGGTGCCGACCGCGTAGGACGGTGGAGTCTACCGTCCCTTCGCGCACGGGTAGGAAAAAACTGGAACACGTCGTCTCAGGGCTTCTGACTGCCTGTTGTCCGGGGCACGCCAAACAGACTAACTGGCCGTTATGCCACGAGGCGCCACGGGCCAAGCATGCGCATGCGCCTGTTGGCCCCGCCCCTGGGGAGTGGCCCCTTTGAATGTTAACCTCATTTAAACTACGGTTTAACTGTCATATTTTGTTAAGCAGCGATAATTCAGGAACCTATAGCTGCAATGCTACTGCCAATCCAGTCCCACCAATGACCTCAATTGTTGCAAGTGAAACAGGCATGGCCACTCATGATCTTATTGTAACAAGTGTAAAAAAACATTTAAAGTGTATGGAGATGTAGGGATAACAGAACAGCAAAAAGTATGAAAACAAACAGAGATGATGGCATAAAACAGTTCAGTATACAACACCATCTTACATATCTTTCCACATAATACATGTATGATGAGAAAAGTATGTAGCTAGGGTGTTGTATACTGAACTGTTTTATGCCATCATCCCTGCTTGTTTTCATACTTTTTGCTGTTCTGTTATCCCTACATCTCCATACATTTTAAATGGGTTTTTTTACACTTGTTTACCTCATTTTTATAGCAGCATACTTGATAGCATTCACCCCGCACACAGTACACAATTTTGAGTTCAAAGTTCAAAGTTGCTCTACGCTTGCGCACATATGAAGAAAATGGCGTCGCACATGAAGCCATAGTTATCGAGTGGGCGGTTTCAAGCGCCTCGTGAGACTTCGAAGTAGCCAAAAAGCGATGGGGTCGTGCACTGCTCAGTGTAAAACCCTTTCTGGTGCTGTACTTTCGCGACGGTTATTCACGACACTGGGAGCCTCTTCTGGGCCAGGAAAACACTCGAAGACGAATAGCAAGTTGTCATAAAGGCTTATTTGCCACCCGTTTTTGAGATTTGGAGAGATTTGGGAAGATTTTTTTGTCACATGATTAGCTTCAATTGCGTGTCCGTTGTATCCCTACATACCTACCGACTCTATGATAGGTAAGTGATAAATCATACATATACAGTCTTGCACTTAGTATATATGATGTGACTGTCTCCTGTTAATGGACTGGCTTTACTCCATGGTCCACCCAGCTTCTCATCACTTGCAATATGGATAGTGAATGTGGCTGCAACATTGTGACATACACACACGTAGTTAGGGGACCCAATGAAAAATCTAAGATGAAGTAACCTTGAATCAAGTGTGCTAGAACCCAAGAACCAAGTGACCATGTTTGCAAACTGCAGTTACTAATGCTTCTATGACATCCACTTTGCCAGAAATATACAATGCTTATAGAGAGTTAAATGCCAAAATATGGGTTTTTTTGATTTTATATGGGAGGTTATATAGGGACATACCTTCAACAGGTATGAACGGAGATGGTCCGGCTACTGACACACTCTGCTAATGGTACCTATTGATTTTCAACGATGCTTGCTAAAATTCATCGTTATAAGTCACTTCAAACGGATCAAAATATGTTGTTTTGTGATTTTATATGGGAGGTTATATACAAACATACCTTCAAAAGGTATCAACACAAGTGGTCTGGCTATTAACACACTCTACTAATGGTACCTATTGATTTTCAAGAATGTTTGCTAAATTTCATTGTGAAAAGTCACTTCAAACCAATCATCTAATCTTCTATGGGGAAAATGTATTGTAATATTAAATGATTGCTAAAATAGTCACTTCACAGTCCATAGTTGGGTTGGTCCAGGCATTTTTGCACATGGTACATCAAGTGAAATCCATCAGTACCATTGGTTTCAGGGTGGAGCTTCAAAAGTCACTTGAACTAATCTTGACCATCATTTTAACATTAACCCTTTCAAGTCCAAGACTACTGTGGTCAAAAAAGTAGCTCTGCTCACAAACTGCTTGTGTGGCTTTGAAGCAACTCAGGTAGATATTCAGTTCTAGCACAACAGATTTGATATTGCTTCACCTTCAATTTTTCCATTGGGAGCCCTAACGTAGTTGTGGATACTGACAACCAAAGAGTGCTTATGTGTAGAACCAATTCCACATGCTGTATGCGTGCAGACAGCAGGTGGATAGCATGATAGCTTCAGCAGTCTCTCCGACTGTAACTTCATTGTGATGAATCCTGAGGCTGTAGTGTAAATCTTTGTCATTATGTCATTATGTCATTATGGCTGCATTTACACATGGATTCACAGCTACATCATCATGTAACAGTATTCATCGGTGGATTTTATTGAGTTGACTGCAGCAGTTGTGCACTCACTAGACCTTCATGACTTTTGAGCATACTGTTGAGGGTTGAATCTTTGGGTATCCACTGGCCTAAGGTACATTTAAGCTTGACACTCTACAGCACCACAGCACTGCCTCACTGTTATGATTTGCATTCTCTCGCTAATACATCCCATTACCCCATTAAAATTTTGTGCACTACTTTTGAGTCTAAAGTGGGGAGGGGGCTTTTACTCAAAGGTTCGATTTTTATAGACTCTACGCCCCCATAAGCAAGATCGAAAAGAGGCTTTGATGTAGCTAGAACAGCAACGATGTTGGTTGTGTACCACAGGACATTTCCAAAGTCTGTTGGTATTACCTAGCAAGCATCGTCAGTGACAATTGGAGACTAAGTTTGATTTGTGTCTACGTCATTATTGTGACAGGCCTATAACTTTGTTTGCTAAGCAAACTTCCAACCTGTTTTTCAAAACTGACAAAACGGACATAACAATTTGTACTGCACATGTGTAGTTGTTATATTCTAGAATGCACTGACCATGAGGCATTGGAGGGTGTTTACTCAAAGGGAGCATATTAGGGAGACTATGGAACCGTCTTTGGTATACAAACAGAACTGCACTGCCCACAGTCAACCTGCCATTAATATAAGTATCCACTTTGGCCATGTAGTCAAACATTGTGCAAAATTCTTCGCCCAATAATGGATGGCTTGTCATCTTTCACTTTGCAAAAGTAAAGAAACAAGGTGGAATGCCTTTGATAAGAGAGATTTTAATTGGCTTGTGGTAGTACGAAGGTAAGACTTGGTTTATACAATCACAAGCGGAATATTTTCTTGGTGCCAAACCTTTGATCTTCTCACTTCTCTTCAGACCTCCCACACACTGTGACCATCTCAGAGTCTGGGACAGCAGTGGCAGGGAACACCCTCACTGTGACCTGCACTGTGGATGTGAGCATCCAACCAGTTGTCCAGTGGATGCACTCCAACGGTTCTATTGTCACCAGCATTAGCGGGATCTCTTTGGGCCTCCCAGTGAGAGCAGGCAACATCACAACCCTAACCCTCACATTCAACCCTCTCTCCACCTCCCATGGAGGACCATACACCTGCCAGTCGGAGGTGAATGAGGCTTCATCAACACAAAATTCTACCAGAAATGTCACTGTACAAAGTGAGTTAGTGAACCTTGTGCATGCACTGCCTGTTTCAACCATTTGGGGTATGACTAGCCTCGTCCCCAGGCCTCTGCCCAGATTTTATCTCGCAGCCGTGGAGAAAATTTCTCCACGGCTGCGAGATAAAATCTGGGCGGAGGCCTGGGGACGAGGCTAGGGTATGACTGCATGCTTGTTCTTTTTTTGCTAGTTGCACCTCCGCGTCTGAGTATTGGTCCTGAACGAAATGAAGCCGATCGTGTTATAAATCAGAATCTCACCCTCACCTGCACGGCGGAGCTGATAGCCAGTGTAGACACCAGTGTAACGGTGGAGTTCACATGGACTGGTCCTAGAGGAGTACTATCCAACCCGACCATGACAACACAGGGACCATATGTATACACCAGCACAGTTACTGTTAGTCGACTACAGAGAAGTGACTCTGGTACCTACACTTGTAGTGCTATTGCCAGCCCTAATATGTCACCTACCTTCATTATTGCAAGTACTAATGTCACCAGTGTGCTGAACATCATGGTAGTAGGTAAGACTCTCTAGCTGTTGTTGTCATGATAAAGGTTTTCCAGCTGAGTGAGGTGACCCTGGTGCTCTTTCATAAATTGTTTATCCTCAATTTCTTCTCTAGATCTTCTAACCATCTCAGAGTCTGGAACAGGATTAGCAGGAGACCCATTCAATCTGACCTGCACTGTGGATGTGAGCATCCAACCAGTTGTACAGTGGATACACTCCAATGGTACTAATGTCACCAGCGTTGGTGGCATCTCTGTGGGCCTCCCAGTGAGAGCAGGCAACATCACTAACCTCACCCTCACATTCGACCGTCTCCTCACCTCCCACGGAGGACCATACACCTGCCAGTCGGTGGTGGATGAGGCTTCATCAACACGAAATTCTACCAGAAACATCACTGTACAACGTGAGTTAGTGGACCTTGTGCATGCACTGCATGTTTCAACCATTTCCCCATGTATGGGCATGCTGGATGGCTTAGCGCCTCAGGCGGTGTTAACAGTCAATCATTTTCATGTGTATGATGAAGCTATGAAGCAGATCGAGGGCTGTGTGAAGGGCGCCCAGCTTTCGGTTCTACAGGTATGTTAGCAAACACAACTAGAATACTTACATCACATGACTTGAATTTGGGGCAGCCGACCATAACTCGATATCAGGACTAGACACAGCTCCAACAATGCATTGAATCGGCTCATTCCCAGACTGAAATGGTCTGGGGACAAGAACAGAAGTGCCAAGTCAAACTTGGCAGCAGCAAGGACAGGCCGCAAACTGGTTGTACCACTTGAGTTTTGCTGCTAGCAATGACTGCCGTGTGTTCCACGAAGTCATTATTAGATTCTCGTGGACAAATTCGCACCAAAACGAAGTTGAACTGGTTATGCGTGGTAGGACCACGGCAGGCTGTTTACATGGTGACAGCTGTGTTGCTAAACCTTGCGTACTTGGTAAGCTATTATCTATGGTGGCAGCTGTATAGTGCCGTTCCACAATAACCTGTGTTTTGGCTTTCAGAAATGACGAGCTCAACTTTCTGCGAGTCAAATCCTGAGTCCAGTCCACTGAATACAGACGGCCTTCTTTGTTAAAGTAAAAGCGTGCTGAACTTTGCCTTTCATTCCGCCAATTTGCTATGTCAGGCAATTCAAAATGAACTAAAATGAAGTTAACTGAACAGTCTGCTTGTAAGCTTCTGAGCCAGGCTGTACGCTGTTCATCCTGCTTTCAAATCGTTTCTTCTTCTTTTGAACTGCTTGGCCAGCTTATTAACCATTTGACCTGCCTGTAAACTGTTGGCAACCTTCTTTTGGCCAGCCATAAAGTGTTAGGGCTAGTTTTCAAACTGGTTAAGTTTACAATCAGTTTGTAACATACGTAGTTTGAAATGAGTGTTATAAGACAGTAACCATCCTTTTCCTCTCATTTTACAGTTGCATCACCAACTGTGTCTATCACTACTGGAACCCCCTCATATATTGGAACTAACACAACCCTCAGTTGTAACGTAATGCTGAATTGTAATTCTGTGGACACAACGGTGAATATCGATCTGGTAAATGTAACCTGGATGGGACCACAAGGATACTTATCCTCTAATGACACTATTGCCATCTCAGAGCTCACTCTTTCCAGCAATGTGTATGAATCCACTCTGACATTGAGCCCACTAATGAACACAGCCGCTGGCAATTATACATGTGAGGCCATCATGATTCCAGTCCCAGATCAGTTTCTCCTCATGAGCAGAACTGCCCATGGCATTCGGACTATCTCTGTGGAAGGTAAAGTTAATGTGTTACATTCTCTGTTTACGTAGGAAGCTCTTTTGTCTTCGGGTGCAGTAAGAGATAACGAACCTGACAAGACAAACGGACTATGTACATGTTGTGTAATTAATTTTTCATTGCCCAGCAGTAGATAACAGGTATCAAATATACAATGCATGATTGCCACATCTAAATCAACTGATGGATATCATTATTATGATTTTGTTTGTGTCATGAACTTGGCTTCCTTCCTAGGTCTTCCACCCCCTGAGGTTTACATTCCAAGAACCGGAACTCCTACTGCAGGAGGAGTGTTTGCCCTGACATGCAGTGTAACTGTCGTTGAGAATGTGTACTCCCCACCTGCCATTGAGTGGCAATATTCCAATGGCAGCCTCATCACCTCAGGTGGAAATATAGAGCTAATGGGACCATTAGTTTCTGGAAGGATATCTAACCTCACCCTGAAATTTAACCGAACACGTACATCGGATCGTGGACAGTACAGCTGCCAAGCGAACATTACCATCCCACTAGCAGCCATCTCAAACCTAACAAATGCCTCAGCAGTGACTGTCAGTGTTCAAGGTCAGTGTATCCATCATGTAAGTTTTGTTTGTAATTTCAATTTGTGTATATCTCTGCACACAGTTCCTCCTCCACAGATTACTATTTCTGGGTCCCCAGCGAATGACTCTTTCTTTGCTGGTATCCCGTTTAACCTGACGTGCTACATCCAGTTGGATCCAGCAGTTGACACCCAAGTCAGTGTGACTGGAATGTGGAACAGATCAGGAACCCCCCTGACAAGTGGCGGTCGCATCACAGTGTTTGGCACATCTGGTGGCCTGCTGCTCTATCAGACCCGAGTTCAGTTCAACCCCCTCAGTGGTGTGGATGACGGACTGTTTACATGTGAAGCTCTTGTTGAGCCTCAAATTCCTTTAGTTGTGGGGATTTCAGCTGTCAATATGCGGCAGATTATCGTTGCAGGTTAGTATCAACTGTACATTCATTTGGCCCCCAATTTTTAAGATACTTCTTAGCATATGAAACGTCTGTGCTATGTTCCTTGAAGATCAAAGTCCAGGAAGTGCAGCACTCCACATGAGGATAAGTAATATCGATTGGCTTTGGATCAGATGTTTGCAACCGAGTATGCACCTTGTCCTTAATACTTGAAGCTTTCTATTTTCCTATCTCAAATTAGCACTGTATACTTCCACTAGAGCTGTGACCAATAATCAATTAATTGAATAATTGATCAATATAAAGATCTTAGACCAATAATTGGTGGTAAAATTAAGATATCAATTATTGAAATTTGCTTGTGAGTATTTTAGCGAGCACAATAAAGGGAACAGATAATGGTGATATGCAATATAAACTTGTACTATTGTGTATTCATGGTGTACTTATATCGTAGGAAACTCACATCGTAGCTTAAACGTATGTGTATGTTTGTAATACTTGGTGGTATGTACGTATTTTGAGCTCAACGAAGCATCACTACATACATATATTATGCCTCCACAAATTTTGACCAATAATCGGATAATCGGAAATTATTTGACCCCCAATAATCAGTGTTGATTCCAGGAGCAATATCACAGCACTAACTTCCACAATAGCGGAGCACGTGAAACAAATGGAGCAGCATGTTCTTATTCCAGTCCACTCCCGCATCTTGAACCTTTCTGTTCACTTGAGCGATACTTTGAGAAGGTACGTACTTCCGTCTTGAGTCAGGCTGGAAGTCCATCGTTGAAAGCAACAAAAACAACTACAGAGCCATGAATTGCGCAGTAATGTACACGTGTTTGTTACCGTCATTTATCCACTTTCCTGAGTATTCATAAATTATTTCCCGAGATACATTTTCATATTAGTGGCATTCACGAAAATAATTTAACAACAAAAATTTCCCAATAACAGTATTGTGCATAATGTTTTGTTTACATATTGCTGGTAGTACTAGCTCCTGACATATATACCCCTTTCCCTGCAATCATCCGACTGGGATTCACATGTTCTGTGTGTTCATCACACAATTCAAATACAGATACTTCATTCTCAGAGTTGTATGTATTTTTTTAGTTCCCATTCCAGATCATCCTGGTGAAGTGAATCATGCCACAATTGCTCGGACACTTGTCTCCCTGACATCAGTGCGGCTGACCTGGGTTCAGCCAGAAGAAAATAATGCCCAAATAACCAGCTACAACATCACCTACTGCCCCTCAGCCATGAATGGCCTCTGTGTGGATCAGTCACCAACCATCATCTCTGTATCAACAATGCAGCCATCGGCAGTTTTGATGGATCTCATTCCTATGAGGAGGTACAGGGTGTACATTCAGGCTGAGAATGTTGTTGGCCTGGGTCCTCAGCCAGTACAGCCGTACCTTTTTGACAGTGCTGATGAGGGTATGTCGTGTCTCATTCCTGGTTCTCCATTCTGGACTCATTCCAGAATTTCTGAATTAAGTGGTGTGGATGTTTAAGGAGTTACGTACATAGGATGTATGTACATCTGAAAGCTATTGGAATCACTCTGAGTCTTGGCATGTTCTGTGAATCAAAAGAGAGCAGCTGGATCCTGCATGAGATGTTGAAGAGAAAATCTGTGTGTACTCCTACGTATGACAATTTGATAGTTGACAAGATGATCTAGTTGTCCTCAAAGTGAAACCTGTTTGTCCTGAGGGCAACTGATTTGTGTTGTGCATGGCTATACTTAGTGTTGGCACCAGACTCCCTCCCCCTTTGGAAGGTAGTCTGGGTCCTGAGACTCTATAGGCTATACTTAACCCATTACAATGCACTTCATGATGGAGGAACCTAACAATAATTTTTTGGCAATGATTTTAAAGTAATTTTAAGGCATTGTGTTTTGCTGATCTACTAATTCATACAAGGGGGCAAATGGAGTTGGATAAAATGTCTTTCACATACATGTCTTTCACATTTTATGTACCATTAGCAAGGATATATCCTAGCTGATGTGGTGCTGTGAATTATTTCTCTCTCTGCAGACGATGCACGGCCAGTGAACGTGAGGGTTGCTTTTGTCTCGTATACTGGAGTGGTCCTCACCTGGCAACTCCCAGACATTGCCATGTTGGAGCAAAATGTCGTCTTCAGTCTCAGCTACACTCGTCTTGCGAGCAGGGTGACTACAACTATCGCTGTACCCCAACGGCAGCGTAGAGCCCAAGGTGAAACCGTCAGCAGGCTGGACTCTGGTGGCCTCTACAACTTCAGTATCTCTGCTGTCTACCAACTCCTGACCAGCACAGCAGTGAATGTTGCACAACAAACTGAACGTAAGTTAATACAGTTGCAGTGAGCTGGTTAGTATGGCCTTGGCTGTACCAGTTTTTTTGTTTGTTGGGGGGGGGGGAATGACATTGCTGGGATTCTGACTTACGAATGCGTAACTACATCCATCCTTTCTTTGAGGCTTCTGGCGTCCAAAGCAGTGACAATGTTTGTGGTTTAAAGTCGCGTTGGTATTCAGGGTCTAGGGAGGAGACCAACACAAACAGAATTGAGACAGGACTAATGCGTGCCACCACGCGTTAGTCATGAATCAATGAACCAGAGTGATGGCAACCTCCAAACAACAAGATGCTGATGATGTACCAGATCAAGCCTTTCAGCCAACTCACATTTCCTTTCCACATTGAGAGTAAGACGGTCATGGAAACCAGAGAGCAGTGCATTGCAAAGCATGAAGGTGCTATGAGAGCCCATTCAGACAACTGAAAAAAGTGAATATGAGGGTGAAAAAATGTTTCTACGCTTCGTGCAGATTGGATTGGTGCTTCATACTTCTATGCACTGCCTTCACCAGTGGCCGCAAAATACCTGGCACTGGTTCTGACCAGGGAGGTGGGTGGGCCAAGTCTGCACTCAGTCATAGAAACACCTTAATTGGTTGTCACTGGATGGTAGTGAGTAAATGGATAAAGGTTACTCGTGTGTTCAATATGCTCCATGTCATCCTTCTGCCTGCTGGTCTCTCTATGCAACAGGCTATGTTCCTTTGGAAAACCCAACAGTCCCCATTATGCAGCCAGAGAGCATCACAGTCTCATGGCCGGCTCCAGATGGTGAAGAGTTTGTGGATAACTATCTTGTGGAGTACACTGCAACCAGCCGAGTAGGGCAGATCGATGGTAGGAAGAGGAGACAAGCAGACACACTCTCCCGCAACATTACCATCCCAGGCACTCGGAGGTCTACCCAAGTGATGGGTGCAGATCTCCGACCTTTCTCGGATTACACATTCCGAGTGTTTGCTGACTTTGGGGATGGGTTAGTGGCCCAGATTGTGGCTCCCTTCACTGCAACGTCCCAACAGGCAGGTAAGTTGCAGCAGTATTATTATAGAGTGTCCGTGTAGTGGGTAGCTTGCATAACCTTCTACTTTCCTTACCCATCAGAAACTATGGAATGCTGATCTAAACTATATAGCTACATGTACACATTAGATAATTTATTGGTCAAAGACGATAATCAACATAGCTCATGTATTATACGTCCAGGTTTATAGTTCTCCTGTCCCATGGATTGGCCATTGATGTTTGCATGCTACATTAAAGCACTGCACATTCAACATTCACCATTCGCTATGGGGTACCTTCTATGTATAAGATAGAGCCTCCCATTCAGACATTTACCAAATTATATGTAGGAGAATTGGACCTGATTAGTCTTGGACTGCACCCTCAACCAATTCATACTGCCCTCCATTCCAGGGTGTTTAAGGTTAAAGCAATCATTTAACGGCTCTATCATATCATGTGTGGGTCTGTAGTGGGAGGTCAAGTCCTCTATGATTGCTACTGTTTGTGCATTGAATTCTTGATGGATTTTAATTGGTAGTACAAGAGCCTAGGAAGGATTATATGTACATAGAATAATATAACAAGGGATAGAGCAGCGGTTGGACTTAATTACATCTCACAAGAAGAAAATTATCATTCATGCATAATTGTTTCATGAAAATTATGCATTGTCCATGTGTCTCCCATGTGCAGCTCCCTCTGAGCCTCAAGATCTACAAGTTGTCAATGTCTTCCACATCAGCCTCGGACTAACCTGGCACCCTCCTGCCAATCCAAATGGAATCATTGCCCAGTACACGGTTAGCTTTGTTGAGTGTTACAGCCAGAAACTTCATAACAGCTTGAATATAGTAGCTATGCATGTTATGTCTGCTATGTCTCCTTCCCATTTCCTTCCTTTTCTCCCTCCTACTTCCCCCCTCCCTCCCTCTCCCTCCCCCCTCCCTCCTCCACTCCCTTCCCCTCCCTCCCCCCTCCTTCCCTCCCATTCTCCTTTCTCTCTTTTTCATTCAATGCATAGGTATGCTATTCAACACTGTGTCCAGGTTCAAATGACCTGGTTGTGCTAGCTCAAGAGTACATGTCTGGGCGCACATACACACTGGATGGGTTGTCTCCCGGAACTACGTACAACATCCGCGTGACTGCTACCACAGGCGGTGGAGAGGGAAATGCAGCTATGATTACAAGTTCAACCATTATTGGAGGTTAGTATGATCATAGATAATAGAATATGCGAGTATTCTATTATCTATGGTATGATGGAGTTTGTTGAAATTTACTGATGTCAGTATTAATTTCAGTAAGTCAGTTAAACATTTTGTGTCAATACAAACTGCCGTATAGAAAAGGGTGTCATTCCTTGGGATTTTACCATGTGAAGCACCAAATGCAAGGATTGCTGGTGGGAAAACTGGCATTCAGAATACGTAGCACGAAGAATGGAGGTATCCACTTTGCGAACGGTTTGTTGTCCCCCATAACTTAAGTATGTACTGTATATATAGCGGGAAATTTTGGTAGGTGCAAATTTTGCATAAATGCCTAAAATGCCTTTAGAAGAAACATTCATGTTTTAATTTTTGTATGTGCCTGTGCATTGCCACGCCCATAGTTTTACATGTACGTAACATATCAATGATGTTGTTTTCGGTTGAGGCAATGCACAGTGAGAGGGTACCATGTCTTCAAGACTGACATCGTCATGTGGCACACTTCTCACAGCCTCGTTATAATTGGTAGCTAAAGGATGTAGTTGGGTCCACTGGGATCTGGAAGGCCGTTCAAAGGCTGGAAATACTGTTACAAATACCATTGCTTGCACACGTTAGATTGCCTGTTCAAAAGTTGACATTAAAGGTTCGTATCTCGAGGATTCATTCGAAATAATTATACAAAAATTTGCACCGTACGAAAATTTCCCACTATATATACAGTATATGGCAGCTTCCTCAGCATGCTATCCTGAGGCTATGGGCTACCAGTAAATTAAATATGTGCTTTCTGGTGCGTGTCTGTGTGTGTCTCTGCAGTGTACCCGCCTCAGATCATTGGGTTTCCAACAACTATCCAAGGCATCTACACCCTGAGCATCCAACTCCGGACTACCTATGGTCCTATCAGGCTAGTTGTGAATCTGTAATACGTGATATCACACGAGTTGCAATGCTGCTGTGGCTGAATAGTCTTGGCCCCTCCCCCCTTTGAGAAGGGAGTCTGGTACCAAGACTAGAGGCTGTCCTGATGTTGTTGTGAGACCTCTGGCTTTTGTAATCGCCTGCATGGGTCCTCAGCATCACCTTTGTTGTACAAACAAGCAATGTGTCCCAGAAGACATAGAAGCTTCCTCCAGTTTGTACCTGCATAATGTTCTCCATAACCAACACCTTACATTAATGATACTATACCCTTTTCATCTAATTTTGTGATTATGCTTACTGAAAATTGTTTATAGATGTCAACAAACATCATCCCTCTCTCTCCCCCTCCTGTCCTTCCTCCCTTTCTTGATCTCCTGCTCCCTCCCTCCCTCTCTCCCTCCCTCCCTCCCTCCCTCCCTCCCTCCCTCCCTCCCTTCCTCCCTCCCTCCCTCCCTCCCTCCCTCCCTCCTCCCTCCCCTCCCCTCCCTCCCTCCCTCCCTCCCTCCCTCCCATCCCTCCCTCCCTCCCTCCCTCCCCCCTCCCTCCTCCCTCCCTCCCTCCTACCCTCCCTCCCTCTCTCCCTCCTTCTCCAATCATATACATGGACACACTCCCATACACCCACATGCACACACACATACACACACAACACACGCACACGTACGCAAACACACAGTCATTACAAGGTAGTCGTCGTGTCTACTGGTAACAGAGGCATTGACACCAGGACTGAGGTCCCAGACAGTATGCTCCTCCCGGCCAGCCAGAACCAGACCTACTATTATGCTGCAGGTGCCAGCATTGTGGGAGACCTCCAGACCTTGTTCTCTGTCGGGAATGGTCAGATCTCCATACTGAATGGCATGCTATTTGAGAATGTTCGTCTGAGTGCAGACCAGCCATATGTGTTCTTCACAAGAGCCTACTCCAGTCAGATAGTGAGTTACATATATGTGTGGGAAGAGGGAGTGAGAGCGAGGGAGAAAGGGAGGGAGGGAGGGAGGGACGGAGGGAGGGACGGAGGGAGGGACGGAGGGAGGAGGGAGGGAGGAGGGAGGGAGGCGGGAGGGAGGAGGGATTGAGGGAGGGAGGAGGGATTGAGGGAGGGAGGGAGGGAGGGAGGAGGGAAGGAGGGAAGGGGGGGAGGAGAGAGGGAGGGAGGGAGGGAGGGAGGAGGGAGGGAGGGGGGAGAAAGGATGTAGGGATGATCGATATTGTCGTAGTATCGGGATATTAAGAGCCCATCATAATTGTGTCGTGGTGGTTTTACGATTATCGTCATATTATTTTTGCATTACCTATTGACTGTAGCTGAAATTCCATAATTATAATAGCTGTATTACGGTTTCTATCTGATTATAATAGCTGTATTACGGTTTCTATCTGAATTTCTACTGAAATGCTTTGTTCAATAACTCCTGTGATTGTCGTGATGATCGTGATAGCTTAGGCAATGATGATGGTCTGCGAAAAGTATTGGTATCGTGCATCCCTAGAAGGATGGGGGGAGGTAGGGTAGAAGGGAAAGAGGGAGTAGGTAAAGAAACAAACAAGAAAGAGGGATCGAGGTGGATGCGCAAATGGTGTTTGGTATATTGCATTCTGGTTTCATAGACTCTGTAGAGTCTACATGTAGGGATAGAGCGGGCACGCAATATTATTTATGATAATCAAGGTATAGGGATGATGGCATAAAACAGTTCAGTATATAACCTCCTACATATCTTTCTCATTATACATGTATATAGAAAGGTATGTAAGATGGGGTTGTATACTGAACCATCACCCCTGCTTGTTTTCTTACTTTTGCTGTTCTGCTATCTCCATACAATTTTACACTGTATAATAATAGCATTATTCTCTCTGCAGCCCACCCTTTTCAATGACAGCCTGGTAACTCCAGTATACAGTAAGTGCAATGGTCATATTCCCAATTCCAATGTATTTGTCATGCTCCAATATATGCATGTTGCTGGATACATACATAAATGTATCTAGTACAGGTACTTAAAGTAAATTCACGTTCAAGTTGTGGTAAAAATGTATAATATTATGCTGGTATAATAGATACATGCAGAGTGTACTGCTGTCTTTATTCCACTATTGTGCATGAGAATAGCATGAAAAGCTTACTAGGAATATGCATGTGTATGCGCAGAGAAGGCCTCACACATGCAAGCATAATTAGTAGGCAAGTAGCTGAGCGAGCAAAGCGAGCTCAGCTACTTCCCCCTCGTTCGCCTACGTGAGTAATCCGGCGCCGAACAGCTCTCTGTGCAGAGCTGCTGTTCCCCTATTGCGTCCGCTCCATGCTGCTACTCCCCGATTGCATCGATCTGCTTCAACTGCTGCTCCCCATTTGCGTCCACTTCAGCCGCTGCTCCCCGATTGCGTCCGTTTCTCATGCTCGCCGCTTGAGCTGCTGCTCCCTGATTTTACCGTGTCAACTTGGCCTCGTTCCCAGACCCTCAGTAACTGGTAATTGCCACATATAATTAAGTATACGGTGCACGTATCCGCATGCAGGGTACCATAACCTTAAAGCTGGAAGAATGCAGGTTCCTTCAATCCATCAATAAATTTAGGCGAACTCCATTTCTCCATAGGATTTGTGACATCTACTCCTGAAAGGACTACAGCTCCTCCTGATACCACTACATCTGCAGGTCCTCCTGAAAGCAGCAGTGTTGGAGCTATTGCTGGCGCACTTGCAGCAGTGGGCAGTGTCACTATCATCTCCATCAGTATCGTTGTCATAGTTATTACTGTAACAAGGAGTCGTCGAGCCCGGTTTGACTTGCATAAGGAAGAGAGGTAAGGAAATCTATTCTACCTGTCTGATCTACAGGCATTAAATGACTGGGTTGCATAGCACAATATTGCTTGCTGTCAATGACAATGCCTTGAGGAAATTTATATCACCAATCTGCTACAGTGAATGTTCTTCCAATCCAAAGTTTGTAAGATAGAAGCTAGCTGCATGTGTGATGATTGACTAGCCTCGTTCCCAGGCTCACTTTCGGTTCCATACTGCAAGCAACGAAAGTCTGGGTGGGGGCCTGGGATTGGGGCTAATGATTGACCAATGTCTGGTAACTTTCAGCCACAGTGCAGCTGACATGTCTGGACGTGCCTCTGAGATCAAGTTTAAAGAGAACATCCAAATGGCAGAATGTATGGCATATGGGAGTCTTGCTACACATCAAGCACGAGGAAGAGGGAATTACTCGGTTGGCCAAAGTCTTCCTGGTGCAGTGATCGAAGGACAACAGAGAGAGGAGGGTGAAAAAGATGCCTGTGAAGATAATGACGAAATTTATGAACCCATACCTAATTAGACAGTACATGACCAGTTTTGTAGCTATGCACTGTACTTGTATTGTGAAACTTTTATATACCTTTGGAGTGTTCACAATTATTGTATAATTATACAGTACACTGTGTTTTAGGAATGGGTGTTGTTTTTATAGTCCAGAGGGTATAATTATACTGCCTAGCTGTCTGAGCCACCTTTATATGAGAACTTGCTTGGGAAGGACCCTCTGGATTCCTGTCAAAATGAATGGAAGTACTCAACAGCCTGGGTATAAGTACTGGGTCTGGTGAACTGCATGCATCCGCGATCCGTCAATCTGTACTATAACTAGGAGAATGCATGGCATTGTGGGGCAAGCGTGAGCGAGTGCAATGCAATGCAGAACAAGTATTTTCATGCATGCACATGCTGTTAGTCAAATTTTTTAATGTCCCCTGCCAATGCAGCCGACCAGCTTGCAGCAGATGGAAAAGAACTCCTCGTGACAACTTCCTTTCGTGTAGTAGAAAGGCCACTGGAATGACCGGTGCTTCTTCAAAAAGGGTGTGTCAGAAAGTCAGGGTTGATGTGTAGAAATCCCCCGATTGAAAGGTGATATCATAAGATAGTAATTGGAGTGAGGGTGAGTCCACTAGTAACACTACTCGATCGAGCTCTTCAAGTAGTGCTGTGTGAGCACAGACACATACTAGGTCAGGGTGTGTACGTATTGCCTGCACAAAATCAGGCATATCTGTTGCCAGTTCGTGGAGGTTATACAAAGAATCGTGACAAACATTGCCTCTCAAGCATCTTGTGTCTTACATTCTCTACCTGTTTCTTACTAGTGGAATGCAGGACATTGGAGGGCGAGCCTGAGCGAAGTGCATAGCTAATTATGTATGCGCATGCAGGGCATGATGCAAGGAGAAGTTGCATTCACATGATTGTCATCAGAATGTGACCGGGCAATGAGCACAGAAATTATGGCACTCTTGAAACATACACTCGTGCACATCACAGCATAGATAATAGAACTTCTATTATCTATGATCACAGCAACTGTGAGCAAGTCAGGTTAGCGTTAATAGCCTAGGCAGCAATGTAGCTAGGCTAACGGCGGTACGTGTAGGTCCACGCGCTGTCTCCGTCTTTGTCAGTGTCGCCGAGGAGGAAGAATGTTCATGATGCTCTAGCCAATGTCCACGAGTGGTCTCCGTCTTTGTTGTCGCCATCGTTCGTCGAACAGGTACTACGAGGTAGCTAGACGGTTCGTCGATCGAGTTCGTTGAATTTCAATATTATTGTGACGTCAAGTGAAATTCGCTGATTTAAAATTTACGGTAATTGCAAGATCCACCAAACATACATACACACGCAGAGCGCAATGAAGTCACGCTAGTGTGAGGCTCGCTCAGGCTCGCCCCAATTACGAGCTGCAGAACAGAAGCGTGTGTTGGGAGTGGAACTTGTGTGATGTGGCTCCTGTAAACCTTTGCTGTTGTGGTGTGCGTACATTCCTTTTCTAGGCTTCGAAGAACAGATGGGCATGTTCAAATGTGGCCTTGTGATGTGCTTTGCAGAGTTTCCATGGTGGAAGTTGACCGCAGCATTTCCTTTGAACTACTTGGGGTGAGCAGTTGTTCATGAAAGCAAAGGATGGCCCATTTGGTGTGCTTATCTGGAAATAGGATTTCTTCACTTTGGGATCTTTCTTTGGTAGTTGTCATACTCCCTGGGTGTCCACTGATACAGGTCGCAGCGCCAATCATCAGTAATGGTTAAAAGTGTATGAATTGGCTTGACAACAATCCTCTTTAGCTGTCAATAGAAGGTTCTCCACTAATGTAAGCAGTGAAAGATTAATAGAAATGTACAAATATCTAGTGCGCCCTCACCTCGAATATGCCGCCCCTGTGTGGGATCCCCACCTTCTCAAAGACATAAAATCTGTGGAGAACGTACAGAAATATGGACTAAAGATGTGTTTAAAAAGGTGGGATCTAGGATACCAAGAGCTGCTCCATCTTGCTCAAATTCCTACACTTGAGAACAGGAGAATTTATTTAAAACTTTGTACTCTCTTTAAGATCATCCATGGTCTCTTCCCTTTCACACCCGATGTATTTATGCCACAACCCAGTAGACATAACTATAATCTTCCATTTTTGTATCAACCTTTTTCACACACTAACGCCTTCCAAGCATCATTAGTTCCAAGTCCTGTTTCCATATGGAATCACCTACCCCCCGATGCACTTACTGCACCTTCACCTCACACATTTAAGTTAAATATTGCACCTTTGTTCTTGTAGTTATAGTTAGTTAGTTAGGGTACATACCTGTATTAGCCTAGAAGGCTATTATGTATCCTTTGCATTGGCATAAATTATTATAGGAAAAAAAAAAAAAAAAAAATAGTCGTTAACATTTTCATGAGGCTACAGTAGGCTTCTGTGAGTCTTACTATCACAAGCAGAGGAACAAAACTGACTGCTTTATTTTTCTCCCTGCAGGTAATCTGCAAATGAAGATATGTACACATGATTGTACGGCAACAGAGTCTGATCGGTGATTGGTCACTGCAGCAGTGTTTGCTTCCGTGACTCTGAGTCTTCCGAAGTAGATAAATTGGGAATGGAATGGTGTTACACATTATAAACTTTGCAAAGTTCCTCCTAACATTTCCCAAGCTAGTAGCTAGGTATATTAAAACTGGCACTGTATTCTATAGAACTGTACTATGCGTAATCTATAGGCTTTGCACACAGCACAACAAAAAATGCGGGTAGCTAAGGGACGAGAAACAAATAGTGGCCTTCTATACTTTATGGATGATGCTGTCATACCCTGCCTTGTGTCATCATCGCTCTGATAGATGTATTACATTCAGCGTGGGTGTGGTTCGGGGGGGCTGGACTAGTTGACCGATATCAGAAAGTGCGCGACCTACTTATGCGCTCTTGTACGGCTCTGCTCCTGGTGGGCGTGTCAAGTATTGACTGCCAGACCAATACCAACGTCGTAAACTAGTCTCGGAACCAGACCCTACTACAGTGAAGGCAGAGGGCGCCGAAAGTCGCTATAACGAGCGCAGTTCCCGAATGTGCACTATACTACTGAACTCACTGCATGCATGAGTTGCCAGGACTTATCAGTGGACATATATATTTGAAAAGGTGAGTTGATGTCTTGCTGTGCTCAGTACCAACATGCAGGTTTTTTCGTTCCCAGGGGCCCAAGCAACCCCATGCAGCGAGGATCACTTGCAGTATGATACCCCGGCGAGGATTGTTTGAGCCCGCTGTGTACAATTGTAGCTAAGGTTTCTGAGCTTGTTTTCTGCATGGGATAAACAATTTGTTGTGTACAAGTTGCAGGCTAGCTATAGCTGTTGACAAGCCATTTGACCTCTCCCGTTCCTGACCGCTATATAGCTACCTGGCAATAGTCATGATTTCGATGGGTTGCTACTAAAACCCTGTCACTGCTAATCAATGAAAGGGGGGGGGGGGGGGGGGGGGGGGGGGGGTGCTCTTGTCAAGCGCATGTAGGTTATATTAGTGGATCAGTGGATCAGGTGTTTAACTGAAATTGCCGGTTCGGACTTGTCAATTTTGACGCACAATTAGAGTGGCGCAAATTTAGAGGACTTATGGTAGCCCCGTCTCCAGGCCCTCGCCCACAGTACACAAAAGCGGGGAGAGTCTGGTATGTTTTCTCACATGAGCATGACGTAATCGACAAATAGCAAAAGTTTGCGTATACGTCATGCACATGGAGGAAAGATACCAGGCCCTCCGCGTTCTTTCATGCAACCGAAAGCGGCACGAGGGCCTGGGAACAAGGCTAGTGTTTAACAGCTGACTTCTGATTTGTACGTACGTATAACCAAAAGATACGTCACACATTTCAATTTCAGCATGGTCTCCTCTAGCTTTTGTTATTCCTTTTGCATGTTTTCCAACTCTATCTAGTCCATTCCACTAGAATAGCACCATTTCATGTGGGAATGCATTGACAAGTAGGGGCCCATTGTTGGCCTCCTTATAGTCAAGTTGAAGTTGAGTAAACCTAGCTGTTGTATAGTAGACCTAGGCAGAATGAAAACCTTTGACACGGCCTTAAGACTAGCTCTGTTATAGCGTGTAGCTTTCTATCAAAATTCCCAGGCCCTAACTGGAGAGACCCGGTTTTATGTCTTGTTTCCAAACCCCCATCTCAGTGAGGAAGGGCCGGAGTGTAACACATTGGGTAGTCAGGCACTAAACAAAGTGGCAAATTGTGTAAGTGGTTACAGCTTCTAAATTGTCCGTCATGTGGAGATACAAGCAAATGAGTGCATAATATTCGCAGCATGCAGTAGGTTTTGAAGTGTTTGGTCACATGACCACTGTGGTTTGGGATGCACAGTGTGTACAACGAAGAATGGGAATGAAATTCAGGGTGAATGTGGGGGTAGCCAGGCTCTCTCCTCTAAATGGGGGGGGGGGGGGGGGGGGGGGGGGGGGAAGAGAACCGAGGGCCTGGGTGTTTGGGGGGGGGGGGGGGGGGGGGGGGGGGTGACCCAGCAGCAAATAAGTCTGGAATTTAAAGCATTCAAATCTAGCCAAATGAACGATGAATTGAATCAGAAACTCCTGAAATGACTACGGGCCCATCCCTCCTATGTCCACCTCATGTCATGTGATGAATACTCCCATTTTGCTCTGCTCTCCGCTTCTGGTTATTATGGTCAAGGTGAGCAGAAGAATAAGAAATGGTAGGCCTGGGAACAAGGCTAGCAGTCAAGTAGGCACTGTTTACACCTGAACATTCCCTTTCACCTTGTGTGTTTTGCAATCAGCCCTAAAGGATGTACAAACAAGAATGACAATCTTAAGTTGCATGACTGCAGACCAAGTGTAACGGCCAATGTATAAATCACTTTGAGTTAGCAGACAAAAACACCAGAGAAGTTTAAATGTTTGAGTACTCAGGGTATAGGTGCATGATCGATATCACACCATCATCATAACCATCATCCACAAACACTTTCCTTTAATAATTGTGCCGGTTGCCCTGTACCAGGAGTGCAGTTATGTACCACTTGGTGTTGTTTACATTCTGTGGATGCGTTATTTCCCAACTGGGACTGTTGTTGCGTGATAGTGGTAGGAAATATGGCTTCTCATGTAAAAATATTTTCTTTCCGTTCTTGCACCATGGTTCCAGGTATAGCATATTGCCTGATATTGGATGTGTGCTATCACATAGTAGCTACTTAGGTTCTGCTGAGCTGTTTGGCACTTTCTAGACAATCATATTATTATTACGGTACCAAAATGCGTATTCTTGATCCTTTTTGACCACGGTGAAACTATGTGGAATTTCTACCTGGGCCGTACCATTGTAGACACCAGGGTTGATTCAACCAAATTTGGTTTCCTCAGTTGCAGTTTAGCATCTGATTCACCCCCTGGCCTTCATCAATCTCCTGCCTATACTATATATATACTGCATGTCACAGCCACTTATAAAGTCCCCTTGCATTAGTTTATCATTGACACAAGTATGAATAGCTTTATAGCTTTTGCCACACAAAGCGCAACTACATACGTACCATTAGCTACCCAATAGCTGGTATGTACATGAATATTTACACATGAATATTTGCCTAACCAATAACCTCATCATGTGAATATTGCACCCAGATGGTCCCAACATGAATGTTAGTATACTCTACATGGGTATATCCAACAAAGTAAGTGCAGTTGTGTTTGTGTGCAGTTGCAGGATTATTGTACAGTGTGCAACCCACAGATTTGCGACTAAGGCAACCCAGGCCTGCGGTGGCCCTGGAGGTCGCGTCTAATGCATAGGGCCTATGGCCTAATGACGTATACCCAATACGCAATACCTAATACACGATAGACTTAATAGCTGATACCGGCAATACGCAATAGCCCTAACACCTACGACCTAACGTGCAATACCCAATACGCGACAGACTTAATACCTGATACCCGATACACAATATGCCTAATACCTACGACTAACGCCGCAATACCCAAAACGCGATTGACCGTACCTAATACCCAACACGGAATAGCCCTAATAAGTTCGCACACAGCGCTGATCGATGCCCAGGATATGATGTAATCGCAAGAATGAACCCTGACCTAGTACCTTGCAATGGACGCCAACTTCGATCGATGACCTCCACCTGTTACATCATATCCTGGGCATCGATCAGCGCTGCGTGCGAACTTAGTGAGCCCCAATTGCGGGTCATTGCGACATTAGGGCTATTCCGTGTTGGATATTAGGTATTATGTTTTGGGTTTTGCGGCGTTAGTCGTAGGTATCAGGTATTAAGTCTGTCGCGTATTGGGTATTGCACGTTAGGTCATAGGTGTTAGGGCTATTGCGTATTGGGTATCAGCTATTAAGTCTATCGTGTATCACAGAGTCGGTAGACTCTGTATGTAGGGATACGACGTACACGCAATATATCACAGAGTCGGTAGACTCTGTATGTAGGGATACGACGTACACGCAATATATGCTAATACAAAAGAATCTCTCCAAATCTCAGAAACGGTACACTTATAAGCCTTTATAACCACATACCGTTCATCTTCGAGTGTTTTCATGACCAACAAGACTCCTCGCGTCGCGAAAAACCGTCGCGAAAGTACCCCACCAGGTACTCGCAAAACGGGCAAATTGTTTTTCTTTCTTCTTCTTCTTTCTTCTTTCTTTCAGACGGGCTAGCTCAACGTCGCCTCAATCCCTCATGATGGTTTTCGCACGAAACAGCAGCATTTCACACCGAGTAGTGCACCAGCCCATCGCTTTTTGGCAACCTCCAGGTCTTCACCAGGCGGCTACAGCTGCCCACTCAACAACTATGGCTTCATTTGTCACGCCATTTTCATGTTTGTACGCATGCGCACTTAAACGATCACTTAGCAACGATACGTAATTATTATTCAAGATCGCTGAATTAGAAGTGCCTTGCGCTGTTGTGTTACCGTAACTAGACTGAGGTAAATTCTCTGTGCTATATATGTTACTAGACTGTGTTCTGTGAGAGGGGTGAATGCCTATCTAAAGATTCAACAATGTGTCACTACTACTATCTGGTATAGCTATTTTACCTACATGTATACTACTTCAGCTCAGGGAGCACTGGCTTAGTATCCATCCAGAAAAGGGTTGGCTTTTGAGATGCTTGGGTCTGATTCTTCAGCCATTGCTGGCAGTGTAAATGCCAGAGTCCAGTATGCATGCGCCTGCTGCTAAAAAAAAATGACATAAACAAGTAATAAAAAACATTTAAAATGTAACAGGATGTAGGGATACCAGAACCGCAAAAAGTAAGGAAACAAGGTAGGGATGATCACACAAAACAGTGAAGTATACAATCCCCCTACATATCTTTTTTCATTATACACATATTATGGAAAAAGATCTCTGTAGGGGGTTGTATACTTCACTGTTTTGTGTGATCATCCCTACCTTGTTTCCTTACTTTTTGCGGTTCTGGTATCCCTACATCCTGTTACATTTTAAATGTTTTTTATTACTTGTTAGGTATTGTGTATTGGGTATACGTCATTAGGCCACAGGCCCTATGCATTACGGACGCGACCTCCAGGGCCATCGCACAACCCTACCTAGGTTAAAGCAACCCAACATCTATTACGGGATACATATTTGAGTATGTAATTAATGTGCACTGTTACAATATGTCTCTGACCCAGAGTGGTCCTACCCCTCTGCACTTTTTCCCTTCTGCTAGCCACTCTCTGACCCAGTCGCAGACTTGTCAGACTTGGGCCATGGGCGGGATAAAAATGCAAGTGCTTACTTGGCCTGAAAGCAGCAACTTGCCGAGTCACACTAGTCGGATGATGAATCCGTGGTGGTGTGGTGCTTTTGATGCAGCATGTTGTTTGGGTTGAGTACCAGTGGGGAATGGATATGGGATGCATACATAGGGTTGTAGGTATATGGGATGAATACGACTGCAGATTTACCAACAAGATTAATTTCCACCCTTGCTGATTCTGTTGGTGACTCTTGACATGGCCTATAGCTAGCCTCAGGCTGACGAACGGCCTGGAAATCTACACATAGGACCACAGTTGGAGGCACAGTTGATGATTAGTTAATTGTAAGGAAATATCACTGCACATGCAATTACCTGGAAGGGTAGTTGTGTGAAGTTTGGGAAGTAAAACCCATTATCTGGACCAGCCGTTAGGCTGAAGGGACTTAAATGAAATATTAACTTTAACTTAGCCTCAGGCTGACAAATGGCCTGGAAAGCTACATAGTCAAATTAAGTTCTCCACTAATGGCCCTATAGTTAACTCACTTTGTACGGCATAAAAATATTTTAATGGAATGAGTGTGGTTAGATATCGAGTCAAGAATCAGCACTGCTTGAAATGGGAGGCCCATCCTCTTTCCAAACTTTACACAACTGCCCTCCAGTCATGCAGTGTGGATTCTTGACTCTAACCACACCCATTCAATTTCATGCTTTGCGAAGCGAGTCACTAGCCAAGAACTTTGACTGTTGAAAGTAGTCCAGTAGTCAAATTGAGGGAGAACAATATGACTGAGAGGGGCTGGCAGTGCTGGAAGAGCCAATATTAATTTTCCGATGAGAAGTTTCTATGCAAGCCTGTCGTCTGGTTCCTGAATGTGGCTAGCTACCATGCTGGGCCACATGGGGCCACAACAAAGAAACCTATAGACCACAATTGTACCATAACTGGCCAACAACCTGGTTGACTGTACCGCAGACTGCCAGCAACCTATACTACGTAGTTGGGGCAATATGGATATGTCTACCGTTCACCTAACTCTCAAATCTGAAGTACTTTTTGATATCTGCAACCCCATGCATCCCATATGGATGCATGCCAGGGGACTCCAAACAGTGGGATTCAGTGGTTAATACACTCCAAACTCTGTTCTGTAGGCTCCCTTATATGGTTTGTTTTCTAACGTTTGTGTTGCTTGCTACTGTATACTTAGTGTCACTTGTTTTTCCCCTTGTGTGTTTTGTTCCTCTGTGATCAGTTTTTGTTTTCTAGGCAATGTTTATTTAGCCTGATGGCTAGCTAGCCACTTTGTGTGCATGTATACATAGGGAGAGGAAAGGGTAAGCCACTGTTCGGAGGACTGTGCTCGATTTGGAATGAGCATGCTGACTTTATTGGAGCTGCCTTCAGAATAGTTCAATTTGAATACTTGGCGAAATGCAAGCTTTTGCAAGCTACTGGAAGCTTTTGCCATGTATCAAGCATTCAGATGTGCAGGACTACCTATAGTCAGTATAATTATGTAAAAGCCACAAAGTTAGGACCCAAGGGAAGTAGAGCTCTTGTACTTTCATTGCCAGCCATGCCTCAATCTAACACTCCACAAAATGCTGTTCACTGCCATCTACATGTACGTGCACATCAATTACTGTCATCTTTGTTTAAACGACTAAATAGACGTCAAGAACAATTTAACAACAACAACAATAGCCAAAAAGAGGACAAAACAAACAACAACTAAAAAAGAACAATGTGTTCAATGAACTAGGAAGGATTAAATATGTAGTTTAAATAATTGGATAATTAGAGCAAGTATAATTGTATGTATGTATATATGTCCGTACTATAGGAATGCAATATTATTGTGCCCCCATGATGCAGTCCACTATATCTCAAGTTGCTTCTGTGGGCAACTGGAAAGGCAGGGAACGTGAAACGGGCCTGGAGCGGGAACGGAAATGGAATGCTGGCATTTGCTGTCTGTATACAGCTATTTTGGTCAGGTCAGTGACCTCAAAAACAGTCAGCTTAGGATTTGTGTCGTTCCCGCTCCCATTCCTGTTTCCGTTCCCGCTCCCGTCCCATTTCCCGTTCCCTGCTTTTCCAGCTGCCAAAAAGAATTAGGTGTAATAAACGTCACAAACGTATTTTGTTCATTGTTTGCTGAAGTCTCTAAATGCATGCTTGAAGTGTAATTTTGGGATAGACTGGCTGATAAACGGGCCTAAGTGCTCACTTTGTGCATGTGCACGCTGAGTAATTGGATGAGCATGAGCGAGCCCCACACTTGTCGTAGTCAAGCGGTGGTGGTGTTGATTGTGTTGATTGTCTACACCATAAGTCTGGTGCATGCAATTTGACATGAAACGAAGCATTAAAATAATGCTGGTTCCGTGCAAAACAGTCGCAGGAATGTGGCTAACAAGATATGAAACCTGCAGAAGACAGCAGCGATCGAAGAACAACCATATGGAAAATGGTCGGGCAAAAGCCAAAACACTATAGCACTGTAACACTATCGGCACAACAAAAACATACCGTTGATCTGTATTGTAGTGATCAGAATGAGTAATGCTAGAAACAGGGTGTGGTCAAGTTGGATAAAATTAATTAGAAACAAGATGCAGTTTTTTCTCAGCCTCTCAAGTGGATCTCTGGTCTGTGAACTATGTATGTAGATGCTAGTATTTTCTGAATTCTGACACTTCTATTGTGAACTAAGCCTTCAACAAGGTCTTCACTGCTCAAACTGCTGGTTTTGTGTGCTCCGCAGACAGACAGACACAAACCGATCACAACCCTGCTGCATGCATGCACTTGAGGTAAAATTATGGCATTTGAATAGCTGCAGCCATGGCATAGTGAAATCTCTGGGATTGGTTTGTTCAGATAAATCCTTTGATACGTAGCTACGTACATTGTGCACTTACTTGTATGAGTTTGAAGTATAATTATGTTGACATTCAGAGGGTTCTATAATTCCAACCTGAAACTTCATCAAAAACTGCCGACGTTTAACCTACTACCAAGTACGTATCAAGCGCCCACCACGTATCAAGCGCCCACCCCCCTCTTCACATGCATGAAAGTTACTGAACAGGGTTCACAAGCAGTGTAGTAAGGGGCCACCCAGTCTTGAGCAGCGTTCGTAATCTTTGGGTAAGGTTGTGCATTCAAAAAGGCCAATTTGCAGTGAAGTATGAACTACGGCGTGCTTTCTCTGTTGAGCGTTTCTTCTCAAGGACTTCGCAAAGACGCGCGACCAATTTCCTTACGTGAAAAATGGACTTATATATTCATAGCCGGTCACAGCTTACCGCAGTGCTTGTTAGCACTGAATGGGTGGGCGGATACTACATGCCTAATTAGTCTGAGTACGTATCTAGCGCCACCCCCTTGTTCAGCAGTGATCTTATGTCCACAAGCCATGGACGCTTAATACGTGTATTCAACCAAAAGAATCTCTAAAGTATAGTCGGGCCAAACAGTCCAATTCATGATTGGGTTTCGCATGACCGACAGCGGCCCCATAACTATAAAGGCATCTGTTATGAAGTTTGGATGTGTATGTATAACTCCAGCGTTGTCTTCTTCTTTCTGTGTAGGATTGTGAGATCTTGCAGTCAGTATGGAGGCTGTGCGGCTGCTGACTGCAGCAGTGTTGGTGTGGAGTTGCTGGATCCCACTATTCACAAATGCACAAGGTAATTTTGGCACAGAATTGTAGAGTGTGGAGGTGAGTTTCTTTGACCTAGATGACTGTAGCTATCCGGTAGAGTCTATACAGAAGAGCGTCAAGCAAATTATTATGCTGTGTCAACCCATACTGTGTGTTTATGTCTATGAAATTTGTCACCCCCAGTACGTATGTATCACTTCAAAATTGGGATCACCATAGCAACATAAACAAATGTTACACCTGTGATTAATTTTGCGCTACGTATTTATGATGAATGGAAAAATGCCAGAGTAGTTTCCGAAGTACAGTCGGCCAGATCTTTGTCACCAGCAAATATTCTGTCGCTAGAACCTTAAGCTTCAGTATGCCTGAAAATGCTAGTTTCTACTGCCCTCAGGCTCGTAATCATAATGATTGAGAGATGAAACTGCAACTACATTGTTTCTTCCATCGTTTCAGTGCAATGAGACCAGCTCGTCCTACCGAATACCGGTCTTCATCTCACACGAGACTGGTGGATGCTGATTTGTGCAAACTTGACCAGTCAAAAGTGTGGGTTGGGTGCTCTTTTGTGACACTAGTGCGACGAATGATAATGCGTTGATGGATGCAACGATATTACAGCATACGTAGTATCCGCAACTTTCCAAATTACAGTTCCTGGGGCACAAAGGGTGGGTTAGGGGTCGGAGGTTGGAATGTTAGCCCAATGGGTGAAATGAGCACAAAGGGCGGGTCAGGGGGAGGTGGGAAGGTTCACCCAGATGGTGAAAGCTAGCATGGCCGTGTCTGGGCTTGGATGTGAAAAGTACTCAATCAGAGCCGGGTGGTCCATTTCTCTTGTTCTATGCATAAATGGACCTAGACAAAAAATTCCCTTACCTTAATTGTTCAGTAATTATCTAGATAGCTAGCTAGATCTGAGTGGGTGTGGTAAGAGTCACATGAGTATATACTTGGGATGGCTGAGTGCAGCCCTATTGGAGCATATAACGTAAAACACTTGCGGAATTGTGAATGAGCACTGTAGTAGTTAGTATTGAACATTGTAAGCATAGTCAAGAACAGCAAAATGAAACCGATAATCACTTTTGAGGTGGCATCTCAATGCAATTTGAAACATTTTAAGAGTGAGGAGCAAGTTGCTATTCCTGCATATAATCCTTGCTTCCTGCGTTGCTCAGCAACAAAGACTTTATGGCAGATCTAATGACGAATATTGAGCTATGATGTAATGCCTAAAAGTATGGACGTACGGTTGTTCAAGGCGTCTCTATGTCTTGGCACTCTGGTGCCGAGACAAAAAGCTATAGACACTAATTAAGTCACTATTGCAATTTTTTCATGCTTCCAATTCAGTTATGAGTGACAACACCGTCGCATAGTAGTACCAGGTGTCATGAATTGGAAGCAGTTTGTTACATGCATGTGATTATCTATTTTTAATTGCAGGTATTCAGTTAACTCCTATGAATGGTGTGACTCGTACATATACCAACAACAGCATTGTGAACAGGATGGACATTGGAACTGGTAGTGCAGCTCTGCTCTGCACA
Source organism: Axinella damicornis (assembly GCA_963931865.1). NCBI lineage: Eukaryota > Metazoa > Porifera > Demospongiae > Axinellida > Axinellidae > Axinella > Axinella damicornis. Next base: position 8,315,762 of record OZ007517.1, read on the forward strand.
ACTACCTACTCACTCTGCTGTTCACATGTAAACCGTGACACTCAGTGGTTCTTTCCCAATGGAAGTCAAGTCGTGAATGATGGTGGTCTTCCATACTACAGAACTAGGAGTACTAATCCTCGGTCGGTGAGGCTGAACCGCTACCCTGAGGGTACAACAACAGGGATCTTCCGCTGTGACATACTTGATGCCAATGGAGTACTACAGAGCATGTTTGTGGGGATATATGGTGAGTCCTGTACACTGATCGAGTGAGCGGTTGATTATATTTGCAAGGAGAAATCTAGCTAGATAGCCCCAACAATGCTCATACGTATGTCCAGGCAATTAAGGTGGCATAATTTCCTAGCTGTGCACTAGTGTGGGGCTCTCTTAGGCTGAACCCCCATTAGGCAAGGTTCATGCACTATGAAGTTCAAGAAGTAAACAGAGGCCATTGCATTTATTTATTTCATTGTTCATTTTGGGGTGGCGGATATTCTAGGGTGGCAATTATTGGTGGGCGGCACTTATTACATAATCCTTGCACCACAGTGTACCGTATTTCTGCGAATAGACTCCGTGGTGTTTATTTATTTTGTAGTTCATGTTGCTGCGGCGACCATTCGAGGGCAGTGTTTATTACTTTGGCAGTAGACTATGACCACGCCGCGTACACAGCATCCCCAGCTAGCTCCCCGTCAAAGTGTGTCAACAAGCTGGTGAGAAGGTATGGCTCTTGCAAAAGCCGGTCAAGAAACAAACAAAACAACAGCTCACAGTTGGGCAAGATTCGGCAAGTGCCTGTCTGTGGCTAGAGCACAGCTACATTTTTTATTAGCCGTCGCTTTGCAACAAAGTGATACACACAGGCACGGGGCCACAGTTACCAAATTGCTAGACGCAATCCCCTTTTTGCCTTGACCTGTGAACCAACAATCTACCATGACGTCATAATGACGTGTGCGTAGTATACAGAGGTATTATGGTTCATTGAGAAGATATACGGAGGTGCACGAGTAATGGACACGTGCAGTGAAGGTTGACGAGTGCGTTGACGATCCAAGGCCGTGGAAGAAGTGCGTCCTCCTACCAAGAAGCTCTGCAGTTGTGGTATGGGGCAGATCTCTCATCACTGAGCGTATATCACGTCAGAAAACACTTGACTGGGTCGAATCACTTGAAGGTACAGGCAGCGAGTGGGCTGCAGGCACTTGTTTCAGATTAATATCTGCTCTATGTAGTTCCTGAGCTTTAGAGTATATAGTTGTACCAATTCCACCAATCACATTACTCACTGCGAGGTACCAGTAGAAAACCTCATACGGGGTTTTCTATTGAGCCCCCAGGATACACAATATTGTTTACTGAACTTTTGAATCCATGGCAAATATATATAGCTGCTTTAGAAATATAGACCGTGCACATTTTCTGTGTACGTTTTTGTTAACGGCCACATCAGTACATGAGCTAGAGCTCGAAAGATATGCGGCGCTGGTGGGGTGGAGCCAAGTTGAGGGCGGAGCCATATGACTGCTTGTGCGCGCAAGTCACTCACTCGCCTTGTATGTCAGCACTAGTATCTGCCTCGTAGCCAGTCTGTTGTTTCGCCGAAAAGGACCTCCAACTCGTAGTATCAGAGTACTATCCAACCCGACCATGACAGCACAGGAACCGTACACCAGCACAGGTACTGTTAGTCGACTACAGAGAAATGACTCTGGTACCTACACTTGTAATGCTGTTGCCAGCCCTACTGTATCATCTGCCTTCATTGTTGCAAGTACAAATGGCACTGATATGCTGAACATCATGGTAGTAGGTAAGACTCTCCTGCTGTTGATGTCGTGATATTGTTCTGAATGAGGTGGCCCTGGTGCTCTTTCATAATTTCTTTATCCTCAATTTCTTCTCTAGATCTTCTACACACTTTAACCATCTCAGAGTCTGGAACAGGAATAGCTGGAGACCCATTCAATCTGACCTGCACTGTTGATGTTAGCAGGCGTCCAGTTGTACAGTGGATACACTCCAATGGTACTAATGTCACCAGCGTTGGTGGCATCTCTGTGGGCCTCCCAATGAGAGCAGGCAACATCACAAACCTGACCCTCACATTCGACCCTCTCCTCACCTCCCACGGAGGACCGTACACCTGCCAGTCGGTGGTGGATGAGGCTTCATCAACACGAAATTCTACCAGAAACATCACTGTACAATGTGAGTTAGTGGACCTCGTGCATGCACTGCATGTTTCCACCATTTCCCCATGTATGGGCATGCTGGATGGCTTAGTGCCTCAGCCGGTGTCAACAGTCATTATGATCAATCATTTTGATGTGTATAATAAAGCTGATCAAGGGCTGTGTGAAGGGCGCCCAGCTTTTGGTTCTGCAGGTATGTTAGCAAACACAACTAGGATACTTACATCACATGAATTGAATTCGGGGCAGCCGACCATAACTCGATATCAGGACTAGACACATTTCCAGCAGCCATTTCTGCCAGAGCACGGGCTCCAACAATGCATTGAATTTGCTCATTCCCAGACTGAAATGGTCTGGGGACAAGAACAGAAGTCAAACTTGTCAGCACCATAGAACAGTTCAAGAAACCGCAAACTGGTTGTACCACTTGGTGTTCGAGAGTTTTACTGCTAGCAATGACTGTCATGTGTTCCTCAAAGTTATCATCAGATTCTCATGGACGAATTTGCACCGAAACGAAGTCAAGCTGGTTATGCAATGGACTACAGCAGGCTAACCTTGCGTACTCGGTGTTAGCTATTATCTACGGTGGCAGGTGTATAGTGCCGTTCCACAATTTCCTGTGTTGTGGCTTTCAGAAATGACGAGCGCAACTTTCTGTGAGTCCAGTCCCACAGTCCAGTCCCGAGTCCAGTCCACTGAATACAGACGGCCTTCTTTGTTAAAGTAAAAGCGGGCTGAACTTCACCTTTCATTCGGCCAATTTGCTTTGTCAGTCAAACCAAATGAACTGAAATGAAGTGAACTGAACAGTCTGGTTGTAAGCTACTGAGCCAGGTTGTACGCTGTTCATCCTGCTTTCAAATCGTTTGTTCTTCCTTTGAACTGCTTGGCCAGCTTATTAACCATTTAACTGTTGGCAACCTTCTTTTGGCCAGCTTATAAAGTGTTAGGGCTAGTTTTCAAACTGGTCAAGTTTACAATCAGTTTGTAACATACATAGCTTGGAATGAGTGTTATAAGACAGTAACCATCCTTTTCCTCTCATTTTACAGTTCCATCACCAACTGTGTCTGTCACTACTGAACCCCCCTCATATATTGGAACTAACACAACCCTCAGCTGTAGCATAACACTGAATCATGATGTGGTGGACACAACGGTGAATATCGGTCGGGTAGTTGTAACCTGGATGGGACCACAAGGACGCTTATCCTCTAGTGGCACTATTGCCATCTCAGAGGCCACTGTTTCCAGCAATGTGTATGAATCCACTCTGACATTAAGCCCACTAATGAACACAACCGCTGGCAGTTATACATGTGAGGCCATCATGATTCCAGTCCCAGATCAGTTTCTCCTCACGAGCACAACTGGCCATGGCATTCAGACTATCTCTGTAGAAGGTAAAGTTAATGTGTTGCATTTTCTGTGTATACGTAAGCAGTTCCTTTGTCTTCGGGTGCAGTAAGAGATAACAAACCTCACAAGACATACGGACTGTGTAATTAATTTTTTCATTGCCCAGCAGTAGCTAATAGTTATCTAGCCTTGTTCCCAGGCTCCTCCCCAGCTTTTCGTCGCATACAGTATGCGACAGAAAGCTGGGGAGAGCCTGGGAACGAGGCTAATCAAATATACAATGCATGATTGCCACACCTAAATCAACTGATGTATATTATAATTTTGTTTGTGTCATGAACTTGGCTTCCTTCCTAGGTCTTCCACCCCCTGAGGTTAACATTCCAAGTACAGGAACTCCTACTGCAGGAGAAGTGTTTGCCCTGACATGCAGTGTGACTGTCGTTGCGAATGTGTACTCTCCACCTGCCATTGAGTGGCAATATTCCAATGGCAGCCTCATCACCACAGGAGGAAATATTGAGCTAGTGGGACCATTAGTTTGTGGAAGGATATCTAACCTCACTCTGAAATTTAACCGAACACGTACATCGGATCATGGACAGTACAACTGCCAAGCGAACATTACCATCCCACTAGCAGACATCTCAAACCTAATGAATACCTCAACAGTGACTGTCAGTGTACAAGGTCAGTGTATCCATCATGTACGTTTTGTTTGATCTTGTTTCAATTTGTGTATATCTCTGCACACAGTTCCTCCTCCACAGATTACTATTTCTGGGTCCCCAGTGAATGACTCTTTCTTTGCTGGTATCCTGTTTAACCTGACGTGCTACATCCAGTTGGATCCAGCAGTTGACACCGAAGTCAGTGTGACTGGAATGTGGAACAGATCAGGAACCCCTCTGACAAGTGGCGGTCGCATCACAGTGTTTGGCACATCTGGTGGCCTGCTGCTCTACCAGACCCGAGTTCAGTTCAACCCCCTCAGTGGTGTGGATGATGGGCTGTTTACATGTAAAGCTCTTGTTGAGCCTCAAACACCTTTTGTTGTGGGGATTTCAGCTGTCAATATGCGGCAGATAAACGTTACAGGTTAGAATCAACTATGTTCATTCATTTGACACTGAAGATGCTTCTTAGCATACCTATGAAACGTCTGTGCTATGTTTCTTGAAGATTGAAGTCAGGGAAGTGCATCACTCCACATGAGGATTACGTATACGTATGTAATTGGCATTGGATCAGTAAATAGTACTATATTTGCAAGTGAGTGTGCACCTTGTCCTGAATACTTGGAGTGATTTGTAAGAGCTACAAGAAATCGTACGCTTAAATTTTTACAATTGTAGTCCTTGTGGGTCAGTCTTTTGGCTTGACATTTACTTAAATGTACCCTAGATACGTACGGTTCTGTTGCGGGTTTTCGTCCTCTAAACTGCCCACAGGACTGCACTCAGCCATCCTAAGTACATTTGTGATTGTAACTACACCCACTCATTAACGAGTATTCAATCAAGCTGCTCAGGTAATGCTAACTCGCTTACACGGCAATACCTTTTGTATCATTCTTTTTGCATGGAAGAGTCTTTTCCATAGGTGCACTTGTCATCAACCAGCAAGGAAAATGCAAGAATTTTCTCTTCCGCTTCTACCTACTTGAACCGTTGTGCTTTGTAGCATTGATGTATTGATTGTACATTCATCATTAGATACGTACTCACTACCCTGTGCGCATGTGCACAACGGGGTAAAGTGATCGGTTGTGTCTGCGGAGTACACAAAAATCAGCAGTTTGAGCAGTGAATGCCTTGTTGAAAGCTTAGTTCAGAATAGAAGCGACGGAATTTATTGTCTACGTAAAGAAATCCACTTGAGAGACTGAGAAGAACTGCGTGAAAGTCGAAATTAGCCTTGTTTCTAATTTGTACAACTTGACCACACCCTGTTTCTAACTAATGGTATTTCATTCTGCATGTGCGCATGCATGCTGAGCTGTATTGAAAATCGGTAGCCCAGCTAGTCCATCGATCGTGCATGCTGTATTAAAATCAGCGGTAGGCAATATACACATTGTGCATCTTGCTAAAGGGGTATGTGCTCTGCTGAGCACCTCTAGTTTGTTAAGAGATCTTGAGTCAGCATTTTTCTGTTCTTACGTACCTCTGCAGATGAACCTCCTCCGCCTACAATAATGATCACTAGCGATGGAGATCCCGTTGCTGGGAACTTCTATAACCTTACATGTATGGTGACTGAGAATTTGACAGCGGATGGAGTGATCACGTGGATGAATTCAACTGGAAGCCCACTTAGCCTAGGTGTAATGGTGGAAGAAATGGTCGTAACAGGCAACACAGCCACCCGCCAACTTAGATTCAATCCACTACGCACATCTCATGGAGGAGAGTACACCTGTACTGCAAACCTCACCTTCCCCGAAGTATCCATCCCAGATGTTAATGTCAGTACTTCAGTTTCTCTCGCTGTGCTGAGTAAGTGTGTATCCCTACATTCTGTGGGCTTTTACAGAAATTACTTCATTGTATTTCTTTGTACACAGTTCCACAACCAGCCATCTCTATATCAAGCAACCGCACTGGCGTGCTCTATGCTGGGACCTCTCTCGCCCTCTCTTGCTCTATTCAACTGAATAGTTCAGTGGACACGAACGTCAACATATCCCACAAATGGAGTGGGCCAGGATCGCAAGAAGTTACTAACAGTAGCTGTGTGATGGTGTCAGAACTTGTTTCAAGGTCTGCCTTTTTGTATGAAACAACCATTGAGTTCAGTCCCTTGAACACCACTGATACTGGTGCCTATACTTGTGAAGCTCTTGTTGTTGCAGATCCAGAGTCTGACTTCATCAATATGAGCATGATGAGAACAGAGAGAGAGACTATCTCAGTGGAAGGTTAGTAGACTGCCAGGTTTTTCACAACACATAAAAGTGCTTAGTCTTTGTGCATATACATGAATAACCTTAGTTGGAAGTTAATCGCATGTCAGCATGTTTCATAGGCCTTGTTCCCAGCCTCCCCCTGCACAATGATTATGATAAAGGGGGGGGGGGGGGGGGGGGGGGGGGGGGAGCGTATTACACTTTTGCACATAATGCCACAATATGGGTATCATTAATTTGAAGTTGGAAACACTCATGTGCTGTGTGGCCAAGTAATTACCCCTTAAGTAACCATTGAGGCCCCAAAGTGGGTGGGTTTATTTCATAGGCTAACTGTACTTTCAAGACACTACAATACTCTTTCTTTATCCACTGAAGAACTCCCTGCTCCACAATTGGAAATCCGGACTGCTGGTATATCTACTGCTGGACGGACGTATACTCTGACCTGTACCGCAGTGGTGGTTGAGAACCTGGTGGTTGAACCTACCGTGGCGTGGCGGTTCTTCAATAGAAGTACTATTGTTGGTGGAAATGGCATATCAGCAGGCAGTCCAATGACTTCAGGCAACACCACCACCCTCACCCTCACCTTTGACCGACTACGCAACTCCCATGCAGGGCAGTACGCCTGCAGTGCGAATGTCACAGCCAAATCCATCATTCTGAGTAGCAGTGAAAGAGTTGCCGATGTTATTGTGCAAAGTAAGTTGTCAGTAAGAAATTGTGTGATGTGGTGCTGTTTACATGACTACCTTACCTTGTCTTCTCTATCTGCAGTCCCAGCTCCCACTGTGACTATCAGTCCTGTACAGCCACAACCTTACAATGGAACATATTTCAACCTGTCCTGCACCATTACGCTGGATCCAGCAGTGAACACTGCTGTGAACGTCACTGGGACATGGTCGAAATCTGGCAATGAGCTAACTACTGATGACACCACTTGCATTACTATATCAGAAACCCGGCTAGTAACGACCAACCCTTCTACATACCAAACTCTGCTACAGTTTGAGCCTCTTGGAAATGATTCCACAGATGGTGGTTCGTACATCTGTGAGGCCACTGTCATACCATCTGATGCACAGTTTGTCACCAATACCTCTATGAGAGATGAATACGAGCTGGATGTTCAAGGTAATCCTACATACATACATACGTAGTACCGTAGTCTGATACTAGTCTCCCATTAATAAGCTCCCCCTAATTTTGTACACTACATCCAAACCTAAAGTGGGGGAGGGCTTAAATTTGATTATGCAATTACTCTTGAGTATACGCCCCCAAGAAGTTTTACGCAAGCGCTACATATTATGACACTGCCAAGGTTTGTGACAACTCGGCTACAGTAGTACAAAGGATCGAAACTATTGTTCATGCATGGTCATCATGTTTACAAAGCTGCGTGGTGTCCCTACATCGGCAAGAAGAGCTGACACTGCAACACGAGGGCAATAACATTCACGACAACTTCGCTGTAACTATCCTCAAGAACAGCAACACTGTCGGTCATGTATATATACCGCTTCCAAGAGTGGCAGCGAGATAACTTGTATCGCAACGTAACATGCTGAGCACGTGAGCGTCTTCCGGAATATCTAAAGTTTAGATATTCCGGAAGACGCTCACCGGGAGGCATCAAAACAAGTCAAACTACCCTGTGCAGGAACTTTGGTGGTAAAGAGGGGGGAGGGCGTATTTTTGAAGGGGGTGTATTAGTGGGAGACTATGGTGGGAATAACTACCGTATTTCCGCGAATAGACACCGCCCTCGAATAGACGCCGCCCTCGAATTAACGCCGCACAATTGGAGGCACTGAGTGAAATAAACGCCGCCCTCGAATAAACGCCACGGTGGATTTGCATGTGCGTAAAGTATAATGAAGTGGACACTTCGTACTACTGGCGCGGCGTCTTCCAACTGTCGTAGAAGACAGCCTGGGTCCTCGAGCTCGTTACCATCCCGCGAAGGCATCTTCTTCACCATCGTTTTTGTCCCGTGTGTATCGCTTTGTCGCAAAGCGACGGCTGCTCAATCTGCGGACGGCACTTGCCGAATCTTGCCCATTGTGAGTTGTTGTGTTGTGTTTCTTGTATGAGCCATACCAGCTTGTCGACGTAATTCGACGGTGAGCTAGCTAGGGATGCTGTGTACGGGGCTCGGTCATACTGCCCAAAGTAATAAACGCCACCCTCGAATAAACGCCGCCCTCGAATAGTAGCCGCACCAAACTGAACAACGAAATAAATAAACGCCGCGGCATCTATTCGCGGAAATACGGTATTGCACATAAAGTTTAAAGTAGATCATCAAATACAATATTTGCGAACCACACTATTCAGAATGTTTTGCCAATAATATCGCAAGGGCTTTTGAAGTTTGCCTCTCTCTACAAAGCAGCTATTAAAGCAATCCACAATCTTCTGAGATCTTACTGCATTTCCCCAACAAGGTCTGTACCTTTCTGAGAGCACAACAGAGCCTTTTGGACTAATTACACTTGAATGATATAACTGTGTACAAACTAGGTCACTTTTCACACATATGTACACTCCAGCCTAATGGAATTGTCATCACTTCAATCTTAAAGACAAGAAGAAAGTGGCCCGAGTACGTATTGGTTTCCATTTTGTCATCATTGTCACTGATATTTTTCTTTTGTTTACCCCTGAGGGGGTTACCATGCACACAATGGAGGACCTGGAGAAAGCACAACCTATTTAAACCATGCAGGTCCTCTGAGACCAATGGCTTAATGTCCCCTCCAGAGGACATGAAGGGTATCCTCCTCCTCTAAAGTTTGGGGCTGGGCTGAGTGCACCCTGAAGGGAAAACAATCTCTGCTGCCAAGTGGGGTTGGAAGCTAGGACCTCTAGGTCCACAATCTAGTGTTTTAAAACCACTTGGCCACCAACCACTGACTTTTGTGTTACATTGTGGATGTCTTATTCTGTTTTCACAGCTCTGCCACTCCCTAATGTCAGTTTCACGGCTTCCAGTGATCGAATTGTGAGTGGAGAGCAATACACCCTCACCTGCACAGTCCAGGTAGTTCGGTTCCTTGCAAATCAACCTGAAGTCACATGGCTAGATGCTAGTGGCAGCCAACTAGTAGTTGGAAATGGCATCACTGTAGGGCCGCTAAGGAGACGTAACAACACCACCACTCTTCCTTTCACGATTGACCCATTTGACCAAACTCACCAAGGGAGCTATACGTGCCGAGCCTGCATCTCCATTGATAAGGTCGCTATACAAGATCATTGTAATGATGTCACAGCACAGATTACTTTGCAAGGTGAGCAGTTACTGTAATTGCGTGTGTCCTTTTCATGACGTAGTTTGGTTTCTGTAAGTAAATTGCAACAACTACAAAGATTACTATATATAATATGCACTATATATGTAGGTGCTAGTGCTTTGTACAAACAGACAGTTTCTGAATCTCCAGTTTTTGACAGTTAGTGCTGGGTAACATACGTATGTATGTCGTACCACATATCACTATACGTACGTTACAGCGTGATCTATTGTCAACATTTTTCCCAGCATTGTCTGAGAATCCTATGGTAATACAACAGTTCTTGGCAATCACTCTTCATTGGGTAGCTAAGTCATAGATTTGTGGGTGTTTTCAATTTCATTGAGTATCCGTGTTCTTGCAGTGCCAAGCAGCATACGAAGCCTGATGGTTGCTAGGGTGTCTGACAACTCTATTAGCATTACTTGGCAAGAACCAATCACGACCAATGGCATTGTGAGGTACACGATAGAACTGAGAGAGTACACTGCCATCACTGGGAGAGACTTAGTGCTGGTGCTGTTAAACCCGGAGGTGAAGAGGAGCATCCCTGTTTCCATGTTGACTGCAACTGAAGTGGGTGCGGAGTTTACACTCACAATTGCTGCTCAAGGTTTACGTAAGTTGTTATTGTCACTGCATGATAGCAGAGGTAGATCAATGTAGTGCAGCAGATTGTCCAGTCGGCTAAATGACAGTCAATACCAGTACAGTTACACCCCACATGTTGAGGAGAGATGTATCCCTCGCTATGTTATTAGTTCCAATACGACTCCTGCCAGCCAGTACAACCTCATTCTGAGGTTGTGCTATTGTTGATCTGATTTGATGGGAAGTCAAATCCATTGGACAGTATGCTGTAACTATATTCATTACCAGTACAGTTGCACCCCACATGTTGGCATGGTTGACCCACAAAAGATGTATGAATGATACATCCCTCTTCATCACACAAGCAAAATTATGCTAGTGGTTCCAATACGACTGTTGCCAGTCAGTATAACCTCAAGCTGCTGTTTCAAATCCACTGGACTACAGTCCTATAGTGTGGTGGTGAATTAATCAATTATGCATGTGACAAACACTCATACAATTTGAAACTGCTTGGTTAGTGGGTGGGAAATAGCATCGTATTCTCCTGCTGGTTATTGTCCATTGTCAGGCATCACTGACTGGACAGCTTCTCCTTGCTCCAGTTTCTTCTCATGCAAAATACCTACTACTCCAATTATTATCCGCAAACTTTCAGCCAAATCTTATGCAGAGTTCTGTATATAAAGCCTCAAGCGCTATCCTGTTGATTCCGGTTTGTTTCTTGTATTGATTGTAACTCTGTAAACCCTCCAGGTGCCTTTGTTCCATTCTCTGCGAATGTCACTGCAGTCAACCTTGCTGGACCTGGGGACCCCACGGATACTGTCTTTTTCACATTAGAAGGAGGTATGGTATTACCAGTGGGCAAGATTTTTCTAAAGATGTGAAGGCAGCTGTAATGAGATGTAACATATGCCACACCAACTTGAAGTACGTGCTCAGCTACTTCCCCCTCGATCTCCTACGTGAGTAATCCATGCAGCACCGGACAGCTCGAGCTGCTGCTCCCCAATTGCGTCTGCTTCTGAATCAGCTGCTGCTCCTGGATTGCATCGATCCGCTTTCAACTGCTGCTCCCTGCTTGCGTTCGCTTGTACATAATACATTACACATCCTTGGTTGTATAAACCATTCCTTAAGGAGATCCGCTGTCATACTCCTCATTCACGTCCTGTATTCTGTATAGAATGGCTATAGCTGGCTACGCAACACTACCTGGTGCATTGTATCTCAACATGTGAAATTGTGAACTGTGACTTGACGGAGCCTATACAACAGCCTTTAGCAATAGCAGACAATCTAAAGATACAGGACGCAGTGGAATCACATGCCCGTTTGAGTGTATGAAACGTATTCATCCCTGTAAGAAACCATAGCTCAAATGAGCTATGGTTTCTTACAGGGATGAATACGTTTCATACACTCAAACGGGCATCAACTCAGGAGTCTTCATTGCCATGACCAGCAACAGTTCTACTGTTAATAGCACCTAAGAAGAGACTGTGATGGCAATCAGTTCATCACCAACGGCGACTTTCTGTAGCCACAAATGCAGCATTTCAGGTTGCTGTTTCTCTCATTGTCACCTCATTCCAGTGTTAAAAGTGTCCAGTAATTATTTCATTTCGAACAAGTGCGTGCACAAAACTTCCCAATACAGTCCTACCTGATTTTTTCCCCCGGTGAAAATTCCTGTTAAATTACTGGTAGCTGATATTGGGTATAGGGCTCGAACGACTAGTGAATTTCTCTAGTCGACTAATTGGTTTGTAGTTTGCACGACTAGTTGACTAATTGAGTACCAACTGAGAAATGACAGAATGTCATCACTGGCTGTACACGGCACAAATCACTTCACTCAAATCACAGACTATTTTGTTCAAACACACTAGCATCTCTACATGCTATGGAGTAAGGATGGCCCTCTCGACTAGTTGACATGCAAGAAATGTAGTCAACAACCTTCATTCAGTCAACTAGTCGACTAATTCAACTAATTGTTCAGGCCCTAATTGGGTAGTGTGTAGCTTGATACATACGTGTTGTTCTTGGTTCAGAACTTGTATCCACAATGAACAGTTGTTTTACTGTTGCTACAGGGCCTGAAACTGCACCACACAATGTAACCATAAACCGACTAAATGGTACCGCCATGAATGTCAGCTGGGTCCCACTGAACTTAGTGGAGGCTCGAGGATTTATTCAAGTCTATGTCATCACATTTGAGCCGGCAAGTGGCAATCAACGTAAGAGACAGCTGCAGGAAGCACAAGCAGATGCAAGTGCTAGCTCCAGCATTGTCGGTGGCTTGCAGTCTGGTGTCCCATATGATGTTAGTGTTTCTGGACAGACTGTAGCACGTGGTCAAAGTGAGTTCATAGGTTTAGTGTTCATGCTGAAAATTATTTGTGTACGGGTAGTGCTGGAGAGTACGGAGAGGTGGCTAATCACTGCACTGGAAAATGGACTGAACAGTGGAATGGACTATGGATTGGACTATGGAATCCTCAAAAAAAATCATCCACAAAGATTCTTCCATAGCAATAGCCAGCTCAGCTGTGTGGCTATTCATAAAATTTACTAACCTCCTCCTTGAAGTCTTAGGCGTCAAAGGTCGCATGGATATTTATTAAGCTTGAACAGACAGATTCTGTTTGTAACCAGTAGCCTTACCTGCAATAAAGAGACCTCTGAGGTCTGACAGAGTGGAAAGGGATGAAAGAAGCTAAAACAAACTGAGCTTGAATGGTGTACATACAAATTTCAATTCCATAGTCCATTCCATCGTTCCAGTCCGTATTCCAGTCCTGTGATTAGCTATACCTCAGAGTGTGATAGAGTCAAATTGCCAGATGTGAGACCCCATGCTCTTACACCAAGTGGCTGTAACAACAATTGCAGTAGCTAAGTACGTAGTTTACCCGATGTGTCTTCCCTATCAGCAAAACAATGGCCCAGAGTGATGTGTAAATGATCAGAAGATACGTACATTATTACTAGCATGTTGTTTCTTCTCCAGGTTCGCCGGTAGTACGTGTACTTCCAGAACCCACACCTGTTCCTCCACCGAACAGTTAGTGCTGGGCAACACAGATATGTTGTATCACATCACTGTACACTAGCTACAATCGTGAGACAAGATAGAGAAATACATGTAGCAGAAAGGGAAAAAGTTACTAGGTAGCTAGTGACGATAGCACAAAACAGTTCACCCTATGTACGTACATACGTATCTCTTCACACAATACATGTATAACAAGAGTAGGAAACAATATATTAAGATGCAGGAGGGATAGCAGAACAGCAAATAGTAGGGAAACAAGCTAGGGAAGATAGCATAAGACAGTTCAGTGTACAACCACACCCCACATATATCTTCACATAATACGTACATAATTTATACTGAGCTGTTAGCTATGCTATCATCCGTCCCTTATTTCTGGAGATACATAAAAATTAGTAGGGCTGCAAGTGTTGAGTGTTTTTTATGTTGAAATGGATGTAGCTACTCCTGATATGGTAGCATACATTCCTTACTTGTAGCCTCGTTCCCAGGCCTTCTACACCTCTTGTTTTTGCAGTATGCAAAAATGGCCGCTCCGTTTTTGCATACTGGAGGTGTAGAAGGCCTGGGAATGAGGCTACTCACTTAATGTTTGTTAGGAGCTCTGTTTTCCCATAGTCTTTGCTGAGGGCAGCAGTGTTGGAGCTATTGCTGGCGCACTTGCAGCAGTGGGCAGTGTCACTATCATCTCCATCAGTATTGTTGTCATAGTTATTACTGTAACAAGGAGTCGTCGAGCCCGGTTTGACTTGCATAAGGAAGAGAGGTAAGGAAATCTATTCTACCTGTCTGATCTACAGGCATTAAATGACATGGGTTGCATAGCACAATTATGAATATTGCTTGCTGTCAATGACAATGCCTTGAGGAAATTCTTAACCATTATTGCATCTCCTACGGTGAATGTTCTTCCGATCCAAAGTTTGTAAGATAGAAGGCTAGCTGCATGTGTGATGATTGACTAGCCTCGTTCCCAGGCCCACTTTCGGTTCCATACTGCAAGCAACGAAAGTCTGGGTGGGGGCCTGGGATTGAGGCTAATGATTGACCAATGTCTGGTAACTTTCAGCCACAGTGCAGCTGACATGTCTGGACGTGCCTCTGAGATCAAGTTTAAAGAGAACATCCAAATGGCAGAATGTATGGCATATGGGAGTCTTGCTACACATCAAGCACGAGGAAGAGGGAATTACTCGGTTGGCCAAAGTCTTCCTGGTGCAGTGATCGAAGGACAACAGAGAGAGGAGGGTGAAAAAGATGCCTGTGAAGATAATGACGAAATTTATGAACCCATACCTAATTAGACGGTACGTGACCAGTTTTGTAGCTAGCTATGCACTGTACTTGTATTGTGAAACTTTTGTATACCTTTGGAGTGTTCATTTTAACTTGAAGACAATTATTGTATAATTATACAGTACACTGTGTTTTAGGGATGGGTGTTGTTTTTATAGTCCAGAGAGTATAATTATGAGAACTTGCTTGGGAAGGACCCTCAGATGACATGGATTCCTGTCAAAATGAATGGCAGTACTCAACAGCCTGGGTATAAGTACTGGGTCTGCATGATGAACTGCATCCGCAATCCGTCGATCTGGGCGATCTGTACTATAACTAGGAGAATGCATGGCATTGTGGGGCAAGCGTGAGCGAGTGCAATGCAATGCAGAACAAGTATTTTCCATGCAGTCATGCAGTCAAATTTTTAATGTCCCTTGCCAATGCAGCCGACCAGCTTGCAGCAGATGGAAAAGAACTCCTCGTGACAACTTCCTTTAGTGTAGTAGAAGGCCACTGGAATGACCAGTGCTTCTTCAAAAAGGGTGTGTCGGAAAGTCAGGGTTGATCTGTAGAAATCCCCCAATTGAAAGGTGGTATCATAAGATAGTAATTGGGGTGAGGGTGAGTCCACTAGTAACACTCGATCGAGCTCTTCAAGTGGTGCTGTGTGAGCACAGACACATACGTATACTAGGTCAGGGTGTGTACGTATTGCATGCACAAAATCAGGCATATCTGTTGCCAGTTCGTGCACGTGGAGGTTATACAAAGAATCATGTGACAAACGTTGCCTCTCAAGCATCTTGTGTCTTACATTCTTTACCTGTTTCTTATTACGAGGCCGCAGAAGAGAAGCGTGTGTTGGGGGTGGAACTTGTGTGATGTGGCTCCTGTAAACCTTTGCTGTTGTGGTGTGCGTACATTCCTTTTCTAGGCTTCGAAGAACAGATGGGCATGTTCAAATGTGTGGCCTTGTGATGTGCTTTGCAGAGTTTCCGTGGTGGAAGTTGACCGCAGCATTTCCTTTGAGCTACTTGGGGTGAGCAGTTGGTATGTATGCTTCATGAAAGCAGAGGATGGCTCATTTGGTGTGCTTATCTGGAAATAGGATTTCTTCACTTTGGGATTTTTCTTTGGTAGTTGTCGTACTCCCGGCCTGGTTTGTCCACTGATACAGGTCACAGCGCCAATCATCTCAGTAGCTGAACGAAGTGAGAGACCTCACAGCCGATCTGCTGACCGAGGTGTGTCACGATGTTGAGATGCCGAAAATGCAAGAGCTAACAGGAGAACACCTTTTGCTCCGGACAGCCAACACAGAGGATGGAGCCCGGTTGGACATATATAGGCACAGGGTTTTTGGGAGAACAGGTGGCAATGTGCATTCTTTGACATAAGGGTGTTTTAACCAAACACACAAAGCAACCGATCGACCTCTGCCTATAGCTACACCAAACATGAAGCCGAAAAGAAGAGGACCTACGGCCAACATGTTCGTGAAGTGGAGCACGGATCTTTCACTCCCCTGGTCTTTGCCTCGACTGGCGGAATGGGAAAGGAGGCAACCATCTGCAGCTGCTACAAACGTATCGCCTCTCTGCTTGCACTCAAGAGGAATACAACTTACTCACACATGATGGCCTGGATTCGCTGCCACCTCTCATTTGCTCTGCTCCGTTCCTCACTCATGCACTGTAAAAGACTATAGGGTTGTTATAACTGAGCTTGGTTACCCCAGTTGCAATTCCATGGAAAGTAGATCAAAGCAAGTATAATGTACCTGTTTAGGAGATGCTTTGTTAACAAGGATGGGGACATTTGGCGACAAACAAGTGGACCCTTTTATGACCAGCATTTAAGTGGCCTCTAATGCATTACACATTGTAAGCTTTTATTGGACACTTCGGTAACAAGCAGATACACATTTAATTAGCACTTTGAACAAGCAGGCACAGTGTATGCAGATTGTAAGCTTTTAAGGGAACAAGGTATGAATCCCAAGCAGGAGTGCCATGACCTGGATCCAGATCACTCTTCAGCTACATGGGATATCATTTTAATTGGAACTGGAACTGGGTTAAGCAAGCTCAGTCAGTTAAAACAACTCTAGTCTTTTTACAGTGGTGCATGTGCATTCGTGGCACCCGCTCACACCTCCACCATGCCATCAAAAGCAGTGAAGTCTCCATCGACCTTGTTCGATGTGAGAGTTGCCTGTCCTGAACAGTGACTGACAATCTTGTTTCATATTCTTGTTCCTTATTTTGCATATTCCATATTTTGTATAATACTTTTTCCTCTGTACTTGTACACTTGTATATATGCACCAGGAGTGTATTATATTGTTTGCAAAAAAAAAAATACACAGGCAGTGTACTTCCTGTGTATAGCTTGTGTATTATGTATTCAAGGATAAAACTGAACTGTATATCATTGGAGAGAGTTGAACCATTAGGCACCTTGGTCTCATTGTTTCCTTAGACCTCTCCTGCATGGTCCAACCATATAATTTGTTACTGCAACAATAGTTGAGCTAAAATAAGTAGTGTACCCAACTACAAGGTAAACAAAGAAAGATTGTGCTTAAAGGTTAATGAAGGGGAGGAAACAACCAAACGGTAAATATTAATACGAATGGGGATTGTGGGATAATGAACTGCTAGGTACATGTGTACAACCGCGGAAAGTACATCAGCCAGAGGACTATCTTATACAGCCTTGTGTGTGCAGTCTACATTGCAGAAGTGAAGGCAGCTCAAGCAGCTTGTGTAGCAGTGCAAATTCTGGAAATATATTTGAAGTATAGACCTATGTCTATAGGTCCTTCTGCAAGTGAGGAGACCACATCGTGAGCAGCGTATTCCAATGTTGCCATATTAAAGCCTCCACTCTCCACATCTGAGTATTTATAGCTATAGAATGCCTTTACACAAGTCCCAGACCATACTGTACGTCTGGGCATGCATTTATTGTCAATGTGAGTGGTCCAGACGATTATTCAGCAAACCAAAATAATTTTGCAGCTGTGCTGAGGCTAAAAGGATTCTCTCAGATCGACGGTACAGTAGCTATGTAGAAGGGGAACGGTTTGTGTGTTCTAAGGAACTCAGTTCACCCTGCTGGTATTTTCCTGCTGGTATTTTCCTGCTGGTATTTTGTATCATATCAGTATTTGCTCTTGTACTGTAGTTAACTTGAACTTCTTTTGCGGGGTATATATTCATATGCACTTGATTAGCTGCTTTTGTATGCCCAGGCAGTTAAGTAATGTGCCGTTGTTTCTCGATAGCTAAATCTCTTTGCAGCATTACTGAATTGGTGAGCGGGAAGTGTGCCCTGGAAGTAGGGCAATAAGTTACTGCCCTGGCCATGCAGTGCTGAATGCGCATGCGTGCCCAATGCAGACCAATCAAAGCAGGTTTTAAAAAAATTATTGCTGATTGGCAGACCGAAAGTCGATATAGCGAGCGGAGTTCCCGAACCGAATGTGCACTGTGCTACTGAGCTCACTGTCATTATCATACCAGTTCAAAAGGTGAGATGAGTTTTTGGTTAGTGTCTGTGGCTGCTCACCCCACTGTGTAGACTCGATATAGCCATAGATAATAAACTACGAAACGTTTCGTAGTTTATTATCTATGATATAGCTAAGGTTTTTGACGTTTCGTAGTTTATTATCTATGATATAGCTAAGGTTTCTGAGATTGTTTTTCTGGATGGAATAAACCCTTGTTGTGTACAAGTCAAGTTGCAAGCTATAATTATGACCTCTCCTGACCACTATACCCGGCAGGGCAAGTGGAAAAGGCGGATATCGATACGGTCGGACGCGGACGCGGACGCGGACACGAACCAAAACTCATTTTTCAGCCCTTTGCAGCAGAAGCTAAACGTTATTCATTCGCTAAAGTTGCTTGCTTAGCCTATTGAACCGCCTTTCATGTCTTTCCTCGAGTCAGCAGAGGTCAAAGGCCACGTGCATATTTAATAAGCTTCAAGGAAACGACTAGAAGAACATTTATTTATTGCAGAAACCCAACTCAGGCCTTTTGCCAAAGCATAGGAAGCAGAAATAATATTCCTATACCATCTATGACGATGGCTGATCGAAGCTCGAACTTTCATTGTTGAAGCTTATTAAATATGCACGTGGCCTTTGACCTCTGCTGACTCGAGGAAAGACATGAAAGGCGGTTCAATAGGCTAAGCAAGCAACTTTAGCGAATGAATAACCATGTTTAGCTTCTGTCCTATACTGCAAAGGGCTGAAAAATGAGTTTTGGGCTGAAAAATGAGTTTTGGTTCGTGTTCGTGTCCACGTCCGCGTCCGACCGTATCCGCGTTTTCCACTTGCCCTACCCGGCAATAGTCATGATTTCAATGGGGTAAAACTGTGTCAAACAGAAGACCACATACTACGTTCTGTGTGTGTGTACAGTATGTGGGGGGGGGGGGGGGGGGGGGGGGGCTTGTGCTGCTCATTTAACTGCAGATGACGGACTTTGAAGCATTCAATTCTAGCCAATTAGATGATGAACTGAATCAGAAACTCCTGGCCGCCATTGTTCACACTGTCATTGGCAGTATGTGATTCCGTGCATTCATTGAGGCAACCCTGATAGTAAGCAAGGCAGTGTGAAATGTGAGCTTACCCTTAGCAGTTGCCCTACAAGGAGTGCAGTTATCACTCATTTGTTGTTTACATTCTCTGGATCCATTATTACCGTGCGTGAAACAATAACAATCAGTTGTGTCCATCTGTCTGTCGTCTGTCTGTCTGTCCAGTGAAAAAATTGCGCTATCTAACTACAGGCTTAAACGGTTGCCAATAACATTGCAATCCAAAACAAAACCAGTGTCTGTGTACCTGATAGCAACCAAAGCACTTCTGATCTATGCAGCTCCAGCTTTGTGTTATTAAGGTAGGAAGCACGGCATCGGCGAAATCGCGCAATTTTGCTCATGAATAATTAATGAGATGACGTCACTTGCATACGGTTATTTAGAGTTATTCATCTGTTTACGTTTTCCCATGGCGGCAACCGGAATAAACAAGGGGGGCTTCTTTCTTTGATGCGGCTAGCGGCCCTTTCGAGTTTCAAATCGGTACTCTGATGTGGCCGTGCGGTACTTTGAAGATTTGTTTGAACACTCTTTTTTTTTTTTTTTTTTTTTTTTTAAGTAAGAAGCTATTCTAGCTGATTGAATGTGGCGATGGGCTATCTGTGTGTGAATAGCTAGGTGGAGTGAGCAGGAATGTTTGTGGGTCTGCTGAAGTGGCCGAAGAACAGCCTGGAAAGTGAACAGCCTCCGACAGCTCCCTGGCCAAGGTACTCTAGAGAGTTGACCTTTCGGCATTACAGGCCCCGCCCATTTTCGTGTTAGGGCGAATTTGGCTGGTTTGGTAGCTGGACTGGATTGGTGAGAGGGAGTAGATGTGTGGCCAAAACTCGGTAACCGAGAGGTGAACGTGGAAAAGCATCCCTATTTTTGCAGGGGGTAGGTTGACCTTTTGGAAACTGGCCTTGGCTCGAGTCGGTTTTAGTTGGTGTGCGTGGAATTTTTTTCGAAAGCCTAGGGTAGCCAAACCTCTGTTTTTGAGGGTGGCAGTGAGTTTTGGGCTGTAGCCTGCAAGTGAGGAGAGCAGGTGGTAAATCCATCCGTAGTTTTTGGGCCTGTTTTGTGTGTGTATTGATGATGGGGTCAGAGTGTGGGTGGGGCCTTGGAGAGGGTCCAAATTTTCAGTTTCGTAGAGGGCCTTAAAATTGAGTTTTAGGGCATTTTCAAGCAGAGGGAGCAGTTTGATGCAAAGTATTGCTGAAACTTGTGTACGCTTTGATGCTGCCCATTTATCCATCAACTTGGTTTCGGAGATCGCGGTACCCATGTTTACTACCTTAAATGACGGTAGCTAGGGTCCGCCATTTTAATACGGTCAGCAACTAAAAGTACATGCTACATGGGCTCTGGTTCATACCGAATCCGAGGGTCTGGGAACGAGACTAACCGAATCCATGTCAGTGCAGTGCAGTATTAATCTTAGACTGGATGGCGCGCAGGATATGAATACACTCTAGTTTCCCAACTGGGACTGTATTGTTGCATGATAGTGGTAAGAGTTATGAGTTTGCATGTCAAAACATGAGTCATTGGGGCTTAAAGGGTTAAGTTGATATGTCTAGATGGCAAATTTGCATTACGTTGAGGCATATGACTGACAATGACAGCACAGAGCACTACTTTCCCTCGTGTGATCGTGGCTTTCATGCACGTATACTGAGAGACTAGGTATTGGACAACTGAATGCTTGATACATGGCAAAAGCTTGCATAGACTTACATTTTGTCGAGTATTCTAATTGAACGAAATAGCAATTCCGAAATTAGTTACGGTAGCTCCAATGATGTCAGTATACGAATTAAGCACAGTCTGCATCCAGTATTTCAGCTCTCACATGGAGTAAATGCTCTACTGAGCACTTCCTGTTTGCTGCTGTTGTACTTCACATTTTGTCAAAATTCAATAGGAAGCCATGTTAAGTGGGTGACTGGTCCCTGACTTCACTTACTGAGTTGTTTTGTGAGTACATGGTACAGTCTGTAATCATCAAGCCATCTGCTCAAGTAGATGGGTTTAAGTCAATGTTTCTATAAGACATGCCTTCTGTTAACCTCAGCTTATCATGTACAAAATGGGACAAGACCTGGCATGTAGTATTTTGAGCCACTGGATGTTGTGTAGGCTGTGGAGTCATAAACTCTTCCGACTGCAGCTGCTGCAGTTGCCAGCAGTTTCATGGGGTGACAGTAGACCTTCTACATACCTTACTCATTGCACACATGGTATAGTGTGCGGCATGTAATCTCGATAGCCTCGTTCCCAGGCTGTTCCCACCGCCAGTATTTCATCACTTCCAGTATGAAATACGGCGGGGGAAGGCCTGGGAGATCTGGTCACGTGCGATGACGTCAGGTAGACAGATGATAGACACACGGGGGGCGGTGCCCAACCGTTAAAATACCTGTTTCGCGTTGATCCATCCCCGGCATTGTGAACAACGAACGGTATCGATCATCTGCCTTGCGAACGCTCTGATATCCAGCCATTGGACGGACAATACAACACAGGATGTCGAGATTCTTCGTTGGGCACCGCCCTCCGTGTGTCTACCATGTATCTACTTGATGGCATCGCACATGACCAGATCTCCCAGGCCTTCCCCCGCCGTATTTCATACTGGAAGCGATGAAATACTGGTGGTGGGAACGGCCTGGGAATGAGGCTATAATCTCGATGCAATCAGCCCATATATGTATGTATTTATGTAGCGTCATTATGCTTAGCTATAGGAATGCACTGTGCCCTCATTATGCTTGGCACTTAAACGTACGTAGCAGATAAATCTGGCATAAATCTTTCGTCTTGGGATGTCTCATCCAGCTACGTCCTTCTGCATGAGTGAACAGGGGAGGTGGGTGGGTGCGGACGGCATGGCCGTGTCTTGGCTTGGCATTGAAAAGGCCTTGGTTGGAGCCGGGTGAGCTTTTTCTCTCCTCCTTTGCTTGAATGGGCTGAGACAACAGTCCTCTCACTTTTTAAGGCCTCCATTTCTGGCGGTGAAGCGGGCGGTGGTCGGCCGAGAGCCATGATTGTTGAATGCCGCTTGATAGGTCGGTGTGGTTAGAGTCATGAACGTGTGGAGGATGGCTGCATGAGTGTGTGCGTGTGTACGTATTTAATAGGTTGGATCTCTGCAATGCTTGATTATTGTGCCCTACTTTCTGTGCAGACCCAGTGAGTCATATGTGATATTTGATCCCAATTTCGACACGGCGTCATGTGTAAAATGGTGAAGGAGGAGGTTAAAAGGAAGTTAACGATCTTTCTATCAAACTACTTTGATGACTTCATGCAAGAGATGCTAGTATAGTCACCATGTATGAATACTGGCTGCTTTAATTGACCTTTTTTGAGGTCCTATAAATTTCTCCATGTGGTCTACAGGCTTTCCATTGTTTCATTCTACAATACTTGTACGTACGTAATACATGTGCGTATGCTGTAGTAGTACATAGACATCTGCGGTGGAATGTATCTATGTCAGCAATATGAGATTGTAGGCCGGGTGTATACCATGTGCCAAGGTGCAACAAAATGGTGTGTGGGGTAAGTATTACTAGTTGTAGATCATGATAAGCTAAAATGGGTTCATTATATCAGTCCACCATCTCATAGTAGCTATAGGACTACAGATGTGCATTGATACTACTTAACTCTTTACCAACCATAAGAAACAGCTTAAGCAAAAACCCTGTATTAAAAAAGTATAACGCCTTGTTTTAAAGCCCCCATATAAATTCTTGTGTTCTTATGGGAACTCATTACGGCTATTGCAGTCATTGGTTGGTGAAGAGTTAAATTGATCTCTTCTCACCTTGTTGTTGTTTTACCTGCGCCATAGCTTGCCATGTGCCATCAATAGAAACGGTTGCATGTGAAATTAAAAGGGGTGGAGCCATTTATCCGATAATATAGGAAGTAGCTGACGGTTTAACAGCGTAAAGGGATCACCTTGATTGGTATATAAACATCACAGAATATTTGTTTCAATGTTTGCACTGAGGTTGAATTAAGTCTCTAATTGCCAGCTTGAAGTGATAACTTGATAGACTGACTGATAAACATGCAGGGCTGAAGTGCCCACTTTGTGTGCATGTGCATACAGGGTAATTTGTCAAGGTCTCTAAGTAAACCCACAATTTTTGTCTCGGTACCGAAGTGCCGAGACACAGTGCTGGATGCGTAGGTACGTACGTACGCACGTGGTACGTCGCTTTTCGCAATGCGCCCGCGCAAGTGCTGCATGCATGCTCTACACCCTTAATAGGGTGTCAAACGTATTTATAGCCTGCAAGTAGATCTTCAAAATTGATTATGGGTTTGAATGGCTGCTCATGAATCCTCTTACCAAGACTGCTGCTACGTAGCTCTAATACTTAAGGTGCCAGGTGCCATATGAGAACATTTGAACATTTGAACATTTGTATCTACATATGCCTTGAGCTAACAGTGCAGATAGTGTTGTTTTCTATACTTTTTGTATGAGTTTTGTCCTGTACCTGTGGCTGACCCACAAAATTTATTGACTCCAAAAAAAAAAAAAAAAAAAAAAAAAAAGGTCGCGGGCTAGTCTTCGGCGCATTGCGCAGAGCGGCGCGCACTAAATAGAATACCAGCCTGAAGCACTATACTAACACATGGAGGCAGCCTCACACAAGCTACTAACAATTTTAAACCACAGAATAAAATCAGAAACATACCTGACAAGTTCATGACAACCACAGCTCACGAGTACCACTCTCGTAGAATGCGGGTACGTATCGTTTAGACGGACAGCTGCTTTGTATCCAGAGCAGGACGCTCGAGTACAAGCAAGAATCACCTTCAAGGACACATTTTAGGCTACAATTGGCTCTGTACTGCCACTATGTTCAGCGGTTAGACAAAAACTATACGTACCCGCAAAGTACAGTTGCTGGACATCCTGGATCTCTCTTTTGGATTGGTGTCCTTCCGTCAGTCAAACTGGGCTGTGGTTCAAATAACTTTCGCCCGAACAACAACAGCTTTAGCCAGAGACTTCGCCCACAAAACGTACAACGACGCCTTGGCACGCACTGGCTGCCTCTACACTTTCCACGATGTCTAATTGACTTCCGCAAAAGGTCAATAGGTTCACGAAAATTGACAGTACAGCTGGAAAACAATACTCGCGCGTAGCACGCTAATTGAATTAATACGCGACTAGCCCGCGACCTTAATTCAGGACAATGAATTCAGGACAATGAATACTCACTGGCCCATCCAGTTAGGCCTGAGCTAATTATTCACAAAATTTCCCCCATTATTTTATTCGAATATTCTTGACAACTAAGCCCATTATTTTACATCAACAACCTGTTATTCACAAAATATTTTTGACATTGTGATCGATTTTTCGTTTACAAGCCAACTCAGATGGCTTAGGGCTCCGTAAGCGGTCTAGCAGAGACACACAGGAGGAGCCGGAGGTAGACTCGTGCTCTGTAGCCTCTGTTCCTGTTTCGGAGCTCGAAAGCAACGAAAGGTCGCCACAGCACTCTGCATCCGACTCCCACAAGGCAGCCATGAGCCACGTGGCTGAAACTACACGCCCACTAATAATTATTTCCGTTTTCTGGCCCGATTATTCGCGAATAATGTGCAATTCGGGTAAGTCCCTATTATTCTGCAAATTATGCGCGCATAATTAGCGCAGGCCTACATCCAGTGTGCTGCACTCAGCCATCCCAAGTGCATACTAAAGCTCACTCAGCTCTAGCTAGCTAGCTATAGGCCTATAGATAAGTGCTGAAAGAATTGGCCAAGGTGTTGACTACACATCAAGCCCAGACTGCTTTCACCCTTTGGGTGAACATTCCTGACCCACCCCTTGCTCACACAGAACCTCCAAGGATATTGACGCTCACTTGAGCTGAAAGTCTCGTAGCTAACAGGTTTTGCAGTCATAATAAAGGGTTAAGCAGCTGCCATGTCCTCTGCATGATTCTAGCTGATACCAAGTCGTGCCGAGACACATCAAGTCTTTTAAAGACTCACTTGTTACAAGGTTATTGGTGATGTGATCAGGAATCCATACTACTGGTATGCCTAACAACCCACTTCCATGAATATGTCATGATAAGCTAACAAACAGCCGTGATGTTGTGGGAGCCTTTGTGCAGTCCTAATGCATTTTAGTGTACCATGGCCGTAAACTGGGCATTAATTCAACTACGTACATTCATGTGGTTGCTGTTGTGCTGTAAACTAAGCCTTGTTCTAAGTTTGGACCGTTAGTAGTGCCCTCACTTTACTTGGAACTCAACAACCCGGGACCTTAATTGGATTTCTCTGTTTGAATCAGTGTCTTGTTATTGTTTAATATGGAACACCATCTTGCTAGTGTCTAATGGAACACCATTGGCACTCTGATGTCAAGGTTTCTCCATTTGAATCAGTGTCTTGTTATGGAACACCAGTGCACACGATGTCAAGGTGTTCCCCCTTTGAATCAGTGTCTTGCTAGTGTTTAATGGAACACAATTGCACACTCTGACATCAAATGTGTTATGGCATCTGAATAGTTGGCTGGCATAGTGAAACCTCAGGTTTGTTCCGTTGAATCCAGGACCTATGATACGTCCATTGTGTGTTTACCTGTGGGGAAAGACCCACAAAGATTCTGACCAAGCCGTCGTTAACTGGCGCTTATACATGTGCCGAAACTTACCGTACAATGCTGTAAGCACTGTAATAATTTCTTTCACGGCTGCTATTGGTCTCCTCGACTTGACTAACCTAAGGAAACGGCCAGAAGATAATCCCAAGACCCACCATGTAATCATTCCAGTAGCCTCGTTCCCAGACCTTCTCACCCCACCATTAATTTGTCACTTAGTACTGCAAGTGACTAACGCTGGGTGAGAAGGCCTGGGTACCAGGCTACCATTCCAGTTCTTTCACACTTGTGCCACGCAATGTTGAGATTGCGCATACATCTTGTGCAATCTTGAGATTGGCATGCAATTTCCGGATTCTGAGAATGCAATCTCAAGATTGCTCAAATTCCAGAAATTGATTGTCATTATGTTGTAAACACCTTATGTCAAGGTTACCATGGAAACCACGATAGCACCCCAGGGTGCTGTTCTGGAACATGTGAGCAAGCACCCCAATTTTAACAGTGCATGGGTAAGGCCTTCACAGACCCATTCCGCCTTCAGGTGGTCTACTCTACTGGACTAGTTTCAGTATCAATTTCAGCCACGTGTTGTAGTTGTATGGGCCATTTTGCTAGACCAAACAATGAATTGGACTGTGATTGGCAGTGTTACAAGGTCTATTTTTTCCCCTGTGTACATAACCGAGCAGCAGCTCCATATGTGACAAGAGGCATCTGTAATGAAGTTTGGATGTGTACAGTAACTGGTGAGTGTAACCAGTCCAACAGCATTGTCTTCACTTTTCTATCTAGGATTGTGAGATCTTGCAGTCAGTATGGAGAGAGTACAGCTACTGACTGTAGCAGTGTTGGTGTGGAGTTGCTGGATCCCTTTACTTGCAAATGCACAAGGTAATTTGGACACAGAATTGAGAGTGAGTTTCTTTACCTAGATCCAGTAGTGTCTACACTGAAATTGTCACTGAGCGGGAAGCAATTATTATGCTGTGTCAACCCATACTGTGTGTTTTTGTCTATGACCCCCAGTACATACATGTATGTATACTCATCAAAATTGGCATCACAATAGCAACATAACCAATGTTACTGGGGCATCACCATAGCAACATAAACGAAGTTACAGCTGTATGCGCTACGTACATAAACAGAAATATGCCAGAGTAGTGCACTCCAAGTCTGGTCCTCTGTCTTTTATCATTGAAAGGACTGATATGATTTGTGACTGGATAGCACTGTGTTCATATCCAAAGCACAAAAAAGATTTGAGTATTGGGAGAGATAATCCAGGAGGATATAGATGTAAGGCTCAAGGTTGTGCCTGAAGCTTCTGTTCTGGTTCATTGCAACAACAGTCAGTGTAACAACTTCTCGTGCTTCCTGATCCAGATCCATTCTGGAATTGAATGAAGCCCATGCAGCTGTTGAGAGTTTTGCTTGTTTAAACTTGTAGCGTACAGTCCCCTATTATGGCCACTTACGTACGTGTATTCGCAATTCCTGACTACTGATAGATTCCTGTATTCTTGCACATGCACAGTATAATCGTGAAAGGAAATGTAGGGCACAAAAAAGTTGGTTTCAGCATTATCGCTCTCGAAGAAATATTGCCCTGAATCGCAGTCCTGTCAAGTCTCACGCATCCTGCGTGACACACACGCATTTACGTGTCATCTCATCTCACGCTCACACATGCATATCCAAATCTCACCCATTTGCACCACACATGTTACTGTTGATTGTTGCTCCCTTTGAACACTGAAGCACTATGTAGTAAGCATTTCATTGACTTCCCTAAGTGGAAGGTTTCTCAATGGTTGATTCAATTATACCCACTTACATGACACGTGTTCAAGTTCTCACACGTGTTCAAGTTCTCAGCTCGAGGAAACAAGGAATTTGATAGTGAAGTTGTTTAGAAACTGTTGTATGTTTATTCAGTCATGAATTTCTGCCTTGACCTTGACCTTCTCGTCATTGTGAAGGGTAGCTATTTATTGTGTCATGAGTTTAAATTGGATGGGTATTCATGGGGTCTCACTCATTTTGTGCCAATCTCACTCATTTTGAGGTGGGGTCTCACTCAAGTGAGGCTGCCTGACCTTGACAGGTCTGGAATCGGCAATTGACTTTTCTCACCTCGCGATGTTCAGGCGACGGGCTCCTACTGAGTTGGGACAGGTGGTTTTGCTCCATTTTGTATTTCTAGGTATCCATGACTGTTTGTAGAGTAATTTTGTAAGTTCTGTCGTTGCCAAAATAAACTGGAGAGAAAAAAATGGAAGTTTAATTGTCAACACCTTTGTTTAGCTATACTTGCTGTATTGAATCTGATAATGCAGTAACAATATAATAAGCTCCTGTGGTGGCTCAGCATGTCCTAGGACCGTGAAATCTTCACCATCTGTCGTGGGGTCAATGCAGGGTTAAATTTTTAAAGAATTAAACCCTTGGTTCCCTGGTTAGCATAGGGGGTGCAGACAGTCCCCTATTATGGCCACCGTGAATGTCGTGTACTAGACCCCTCAGTTTCATTCGCTCAGACCTAGATACGGAACGATGTTGCTACCTGTAGAAGGACAAAGGTTGGTTGCAAGTATATGTATGCAGACCCGTGGGTATAGTGAACGCATGTGTAGATAATAGAAGAAACTAGTGAAAACGTCGCCATAAATGGGGACTGTACGCTAAATGAGGTAAACAATACGAGTTATTATGGCAGCAGCTAATATTCTGTCGCTAGAACCTTCAGTATGCCTGACAGTGATGAAAATGCAGGTTTCTACAGCCCTCAGGCTCACAATCATGAGCAAAGTGACCGAGAGGCGAAACTGCAACTACGTGTTTCAGTGCATGCAGTGAGACCAGTTTGTTGTAGCCTCCCGAATGCCTGATTCCATCTCGTGCGAGACTGGTGGATGGTGGTTTGTATAAAACGTGATCCCTATAAGGAAATTGAGTCAATTTCTGTCGATTGCGCCGAGTCAGCATGATTTACAAATGTAACTCTGATCACGTAGAATACTGTATCAGTGAACATTTCTGAAGAACCAGAAATGACAGCGTTGATGAAGAAGGTATACAGTACCACTTGTCATATTTCCTTTGGTAACTGTGGCAACCCCTCAAAGTGACTGTGTCAACTATTGTCGTTGTGAGCCATCTGTTCCTTGGTTAGCATGTTCACTGACACTGTGGATTTCATGGAGGTTTCCCCAATTAATTGACAGTGCTGATGTGACTGTGCTCTTTGCACATGGTGTGTGCCAATTCATATGGTTTTGTAGTTCAAGGGTGTTCCCTTCCTGGAAAGGACGCTGGTTCTTTAGGAAAGGTGTGGCCTGCAAACACTTGGAACAAGTTGCAGAAAACAATCACCCAGAGGATGCCAATGCCATAATATCCAGGCTATCCGTACTGTGGCTGTGAATCAGTTGGTGACACTCCGTTGAATGGTTCTTTACTATAATGTAGTAGTATTATTATGACTATACCGACAGACCATTGTGCACACCAGAGCTAGTGTCCATTTCTTATGTGAGGTTTCCCAGGTACTGTAATTGTGTTATTGTCACTGTCTGTCAGTTTTTATCTAATTCATAAACACATACTGCATGCTCATAGTCAACGTGCTTCGGTATAAGCAAGAATCAAATGTTCTTTGTGGCAGAACGAACAAGCATACACAAGTTTGTTGTTTCTCTGATTTACAGCTTCAGCCTCAGCTCCCTCAGCTCCTACCGTAATGGCGGATTCCCAGTCCCCCACTTCCATCACCCTCTCCTGGACCCAGCCAGTGGAAGATATTGTGAGCAGCTATGAGATCGCGTTCTCCTACCAGGGACCTTGCAGTGGATTCACCCACACCAACACCACCTCTGTGGAGGGTACTAGCAGGAGCTACACACTGACTGCACTACAGGAGTTCAGCAACTACACTGTCAGTGTGACAGCTGTGAATGATGTTGGGAATGCAACTGCTACTGTATTGGGCACCACATTGAGTGCAGGTAATCAATAGTGTCTCTGTTACAGGAGAATTATAAGGAACAGTTGGCTGTATACGTAGGTGCTGCCCAGGAAACTCAAGATGATATCCTGTCATAATCAGCAATTTAATGATTTTGCAACAGGTGGCCACTGTGGATCCAGTGGAGATTTTATCCGCTTGAAACTGAAGGATTCCCCCATTTGGTTTGCAAAGTGCAAAGGTAGTGTAATAGGCCATACAGGTTACATCGTTCCAGCCTTTTGCTTTTTGGCATTACAAAGTAATTGTGCTTAGAATTTATAATACAGTTTCCTGTTTGATTATTGATCTTTCTGGCAGTTTTAGTTTTCCTACTGTCATACTTTCTTTGCTATTAGTTCCGAGTGGTGTACCCCAAGCAGTTCTGGCTGTGGCGACAGGCAGCACTTCAATCTTTGTCCAGTGGGATCGTGTTAGTTGTATCGACCGTAACAGTGAGATCACAGGATACACAATCCGCTATGCTCCGTCTGGTGGTGCTCCATCAGATATCCCCATCTTGGGCACTACTAGAAGTGACAGGATCTACACAATAACTGCACTCAGTGTAGCCACCAGCTATACTATCATGGTAGCAGCAAACCCCAGTGGTGTGACTACAGGGCCTTTTAGTGACTCCATCAATGTGGGGACATATGGTGAGGACTCACTGTAACTGATATTGTTGTACATACATGCCTTCTTGCTGTTTTTGATAACCACATGTACTTCACTTCTGCTTTGCTTGTTTGTGGTCGGAAGGTGCACACTCAAAATGGGCATCCCATCCCATTCAAAAGTGTAGAATTTAGGAACTGAGGATGTGTAATGAGGATGCGTGCAATTGTGCAGCGTGCAGCATGCAATTGTCCCCCCCCCCCCCCCCCCCCACACACACACCCCCCACACACACACTTTTTGGTAGCTGTCTCCGCCCCTGTACTTGTTGTACTGCAAGCTGCAAAAGCTATGTAGAAGGGAATGGGTCTAATCACTTATACAGCCACCAGAAAGGGTGGACAGGGTGAGGTGCGTGTTGTCAATATCTGGGTAATACCAAGGGCGCATTGAAAATTTTTTGCGCACTTCACGCGGACTGATCGATGCTTCACGCCTCTATGCACTGCCTTTGGCAGCATGCAATTGTGCTACCCCACTTCTAGTAGCCCCCCCCCCCCCCCCCCCCCCCCCCCCCACACACACACACACACACACTTTTGGTAGCTGTATCCGCCCCTGTACCTACTTGTTGTACTGCAAGCTGCAATAGCTAATTTAAATGGGACTGAGTCTAATCATGGATACAGCCACCAGAAAGGGTGGACAGGGTGAGGTGCGTGTTGTCAATATCTGGGTAATACAGCACATGGAAATGTTACTGTAGTCTAAACTGTCATATGTATTCCCATACAGTTCATTTCCAGTTTTCAATTTTCAGATGTTGGGCTTACCCTGAATAGTATGAATCATGCCAACAACAGCATTGTGACCAGGACGGACATTGGAACAGATAGCGCTGCTCTGCTCTGTACAACTACCTACTCACCCTGCTGTTCATCTGGAAACCCTGGAACTCAGTGGTACCTTCCCGATGGAAGTCAAGTCCAGAATAATGGTGGTCTTCCATACTACAGAAATAGGAATCCTGGGACAGTGCTGCTCCACCGCAACCTTCAGGGCACCACAACAGGGATCTTCCACTGTGACATACTTGATGCCAGTGGAGTACTACAGAGCATGTTTGTGGGGATATATGACAGTGGCACTGGTGAGTCCTGTACACTGAGTGAGTGGTCGGTTGTTTGCAAGGAGATATCTTGCATTCATGATCTTCAGCCAACTACCGGTTGTATGTTCACATTAATGGGGGTAAGGCATGTGTACAAGCCGGTGAACATGATCAGTGTCCGTATACAGATATGCATGGATACGCCTAGCTTCACAAACATCCCCATTCACTCTAGCTAGCTTTTCATACACAACCAGCCAATTAATAAACTCAACATTCTTTCCTTTTCAATTCAAAGTTCCGTTCAAATGATTACACTAAAGCACCGATACAGCAATTCAAAGCGACTTCAAAGCATTGCTTTCCACATCTTGTGCTCCAATTGTAGCTAAATGCATGCAGGACTGGTCAGTACCACCATCATCATAAGTTGCTCTATGTTCACACTGTCCGCTAGCTGTGACAAAGACCAGATATTATCTGTGATTGCACAGAAACTGCATGTGACATCATAGCCACACATGTAAACCATCCAGTGGGTTTGTGACCCATTTGTGAATCTCAACAACACAAGAGATACTAATTGAGTCAAAATAACCACCATACTGCTAACACCTCTTGTGAGAATAGGATGATAAAACATTCATACACAATTTGAATAAAAAAGTATTTTAATGTGATTGTTTACTCCAGGGAACCTTGAGGTGACTTCCCTCCAGTTCCAGCTGACCACAGATATTATCTGTGATCGCACAGAAACTGCATAAAATAATGACATTCCTCGAATAGGAAGCGCGCTTCAGTTCGAATATAGCTGTTTTGCATTCCGAAGGATCGAAAATGGCAGAGTTTCTGGAAGAAGACTGCAGCGCTTACCTGGGACGAGAGTTGTACCTGCGCCTAACAGCGAATATGCGCCTATAAGTGAGATGCGCCTAATAACGCGCGACTACGGTAACCACCATACTGCTAACACGTTATACCTCTTGTGAGAATAAGATGATAAAACAATCATGACACAATTTATACAATGATAAAAAAGTATTTTAATGTGATCGTTTTCTCCAGGGAACCTTGAGGTGACTTCCCTCCAGTTCCAACTGACCACAGACCCGAATGCCACTACTCCAACTTTCACCCTAACCTGTATCTCCACTGGTGGTCCTGTCACTACTTTCTCTTGGAGGAGAGACGGTGCATTAGTGACTAATAATAACAGTTACAACATTGCTGCACCCGTAGTTACTGATGCTGTGAGTGGTACCTACAGCCTCACCCTGACTGTGACAGGGAGACAAGCAGGGCGATATGAGTGCAGTGTGACCAACAGCAGGACACCTATGGACACTGGATACCTAACAGTTGAGAGTAAGTTTTACGTTCAGTTTGCTCAAGAAAGTATGAAAAATGCCTTCTTTAACTTGGCTCCCGGCTCTCTGTTGATTATTGTCAGCTGTGCTTACAGACTTACCACCAATCTTTTACCATTCAGCGCGAGTAGCCCCAATGTCACTAACCAACCTCATTGTGACAAGTTTACCTGTCGATGATATATTATACAAGCTCTCATTCCAAATTAGCTCTTTTGGCTATTTGACCATATCCTAATAAGACAAAGAACAAACAAACGTTTGTCTCCACAATTACGTTTATGTTCCGTCTTACGGAGTCCTACCACTTCACCATTGTTATCTTAGAGCTGAAAAGTACGTAAGTATATATACCTTGAATTACGTTTACAAGGTGTAGTCCACTGTCGATATCTTCATACTGATCATGACATGCGCTGTTTCTTGACTGCTACAGCTGCTGACCCACCTACTGATCTGACTGTTGAACCAGTTGGCCCAACCAGTATCAGAGTCTCCTGGACTGCACCCACTTCAGTAGCCACTGTTACAGGGTATCGGATATACTACCTGGCAGAGGGAGACTCGGGCAGTGTACCTATCAATGCTGATGTAACTAGCTACACACTGGGCAACCTCCAAGATGGCCTCACATATACCATCACCATGGTGGCTCTCTCAATACACCTGCCAAGCTCTGTGGTTGGGCCTGAGACTGTTACCCTCGGTAAATCCCTGTACCTACATATACCATGTACCTATTTCGACTCTTATAAGTCTGTGTGGACAGAACTTTTGACATCATCCCCTCTAGTAGTTTGATCGCAAGGCCCTTCCAATTCTGTTTCTCATCTCCCTTTCATTTCTGTCAGCATCAATTTTCAGCATCCAGATATTTCCTTCTACATATAGCGCATGCCACAAACGACTACTTCCTTCAACCTTTGACCTCCCCCTATAAACTTGACCGTGTTTTGCTGAGAGCCTGGAACTGTGAAATCCACAGAAAAGGTGCACCTTTTTTTTACACAGCTGGTACTTTCATCCGAGGTAAGTACCCAAGTACGTTAATAGGGGTGTATTTAAAGGACAGAAAGTGTTTTTCTGTATACAGTTTGCTTCCATTCTATCTTGGTCATAGCAGGAAATAATCGAATCAGTTTTCACTTCTGGGCCCACCCATCCGCACGAGTTATCGGTGTAGGGTGATGAGAAACGGTGAATTGATTTGGAGGGGCCTAATTCTGGAGATCCAAGTGAAATTCCTTGTGAGATTTGTTTGAGGAAATGACGTAGGACTCTTGACATTCTTGGTTCCTCTAACCACAAATTTGTGCATTCTCAGTTTGTAGTCATGAGGAGTGTGTATGAAATACCTGACTTTAATTCCTTTTCACATTTCTACAGAACGTGTTCCGCTGATGATAGAGGTTACAGGTCTCAATGCTGCCATTGCTGGCCAGTCCGTTAACCTGACCTGCATTGTCACTCGGGGACAGAATATGTCAGGAACTCCTGATGTGCAGTGGCTAGGTCCTAGTGGTAACGTCCTCCTCAGTGGGAATGATGGCATTGTGGTGGATGATACTGCCATGGTTAGCAACTCCACGTTTGTCAGGACACTTCAGTTCACTCCAGTTCGGACATCACATGGTGGACTGTACACATGCCAGGCTATGGCAGATTCAGTTAATAGAAGAAAGGCTATTAACCTCACTGTACAAAGTAAGTGTATGGTTAGAATGTTTGTGCATGCGCGACACTGCCTTTGTAGGTCTCCAGCACTAATAGTGTTAGTCACACAATGCTTGAGTATAGTGCCTATAGTGCATGTGTTTAAGCTGTCAATGACTTTCTTTGTAGTTCCACTTCCAAAATGTGACCATCGTACCAGATCGAGCTGGTCCCCTGTACTCCGGAACCAGTCTTAACCTCACCTGCAGTGTTCAGTTCAGCTCCATAGTAGACACAAACATCAGTGTGAACATCTCCTGGATTGGACCAAATGGAGAGATGCTCCCTAGTACCGTTGTAGCTGAAGACCCACCATTGGCCTTCAGCAGTAGCACTGACCATGGGGCATTGGAGGGTGTTTACTCAAAGGGAGTATATTATGGAGACTATGGAACCGTCTTTGGTATACAAACAGAACTGCACTGCCCACAGTCAACCTGTCGTTAATATAGGTATCCACTTTGGCCATGTAGTCATGGCGAATTGTGCAAAATTCTTTGTCCAATGGATGGCTTGTCATAATTATTTCGCTTTGCATGAAACAAGATGGAATGCCTTTGATAAGAGACATTTTAAGTAGGTAAGACTTGGTTCGTATACAATCACAAGCTGAATATTTTAATGGTGCCAAACCTTTGATCTTCCCACTTCTCTTCAGACCTCCCACACACTGTGACCATCTCAGAGTCTGGGACAGCAGTGGCAGGGAACACCCTCACTCTGACCTGCACTGTGAATGTGGGCATCCAACCAGTTGTACAGTGGATACACTCCAATGGTACTATTGTCACCAGCATTAGCGGGATCACTGTGGGCTCCCCTGTGAGGTCAGACAACATCACAAACCTCAACCTCACATTCAACCCTCTCTCCACCTCCTATGGAGGACCGTACACCTGCCAGTCGGAGGTGATTGAGGCTTCATCAACACGAAATTCCACTGAAAATATCACTGTACAAAGTGAGTTAGTGTATACACATTGCACACATTTATGTATTCAACTATTAATCTGTGTTCTGTCTTTTGGTTAGTTGGATCCCTATCTCTGAGTACCAGTCGTGAACCGAATGAGACCCTGTATGTCAATCAGAATGTCACCCTCACATGCACTGCCAGCCTGTCACCATCTGTAGACACCAGTGTAACTGTGGTAGTCACATGGAGCGGTCCAAGAGGAGTTCAATCCAACACTGCCATGACAACACAGAGAGAATACACCAATGCTGTTACTCATAGTCAACTACAGACAAGTGACTCTGGTAACTACACTTGTAGTGCTACTGCCAGGCCTGATGTGTCGTCTACCTTTGTTGCTGCAAGTATGAACACCACCAGTGTGCTGAGTATTGTGGTAGTAGGTAAGACTCTGTTGATACTATCACAAACTGAGTAGGGTTGGAAAGGACGCTGGTAAGGTGTGGCCTTGAAACAAGTTGCAGAAAACAATCACCCAAAGGATACCAATGCCAAAATATCCAGGCTATCCATACTGTGGCTGTGAATCAGTTGGTGACACTCCGCTGAATGGTTCTTTACTATAGTATAGTAGTATAATATGTAATAATATAGCTATACCGACAGACAATTGTGCACACCAGAGTGTCCATTTCTTATGTGAGGTTTCCCAGGTACTGTAATTGTTTGTATTGTGCCACTGTCTGTCAGTATTTATCTAATTCATACTGCTCTGCAATTCCATTGAGTGTGATAGTCAACGTGCTTCGGTATATGCAAGAATCAAATGTTAACTCTTTGTGGCAGGACGAACAAGCATACACAGATTTGTTTTTTCTCTGATTTACAGCTTCAGCCTCAGCTCCTACCGTAATGGTGGATTCCCTGTCCCCCACTTCCATCACCCTCACCTGGACCCAGCCAGTGGACGATATTGTGAGCAGCTATGAGATAGTGTTCTCCTACCAGGGACCTTGCAGTGGATTCACCCACACCAACACCACCACTGTGGAGGGTACTAGCAGGAGCTACACACTGACTGCACTACAGGAGTTCAGCAACTACACTGTCAGTGTGACAGCTGTGAATGATGTTGAGAATGCAACTGCTACTGTATTGGGCACCACATTGAGTGCAGGTAATCAATAGTGTCTCTGTTACAGTACTACTGGGAGAAGGAGCAGTTGGTTATACGTATAGGTGCTGCCAAGGAATATGACCTGTCATAATCAGCGATTCAATGATTTGGCAATTGGAGGCCACTGTGGATCCAGTGGGGATTACATCCACTTGAAACCGAAGGATTCCCCCATTTGGTTTGCAAAGTGCAAAGGTAGTGTAATAGGCGATACTGGTTACATCACTCCAGCCTTTTGCTTTTTGGCATTACAAAGTAATTGTGCTTAGAATGTATAATACAGTTTCCTGTTTGACTATTGATCTTTCTGGCAGTTTTAGTTTCCCTACTGTCATTCTTTCAGTTCCTAGTGGTGTACCCCAAGCAGTTCTGGCTGTGGCGACAGGCAGCAGTTCAATCTTTGTCCAGTGGGATCGTGTTAGTTGTATCGACCGTAACAGTGAGATCACAGGATACACAATCCGCTATAATCTGTCTGGTGGTGCTCCATCAGATATCCCCATCTTGGGCACTACTAGAAGTGACAGGATCTACACAATAACTGCACTCAGTGTAGCCACCAGCTATACTATCATGGTAGCAGCAAACTCCAGTGGTATGACTACAGGGCCGTTTAGTGACTCCACCAATGTGGAGACATATGGTGAGGACTCACTGTAACTGATATTGTTGTACATACATGCCTTCTTGCTGTTTTTGATAACCACATGTACTTCACTTCTGCTTTGCTTGTTTGTGGTCGGAAGGTGCACACTCAAATGGGGCATCCCATCCCATTCAAAAGTGTAGAATTTAGGAACTGAGGATGTGTAATCCCTAGCCTCGTTCCCAGGCGCCTGGTAATTGGGGAGAAGAGCGCCTGGTATCCACGGTTTGCACATGTGTGGCTCCCCAGGTTTTGTGGGGAACTTGGAAACTACTGTTATAGAGTAAGCGATTGATTATCGGACGACATGTATAATCGGACGCGTTAGCGCCGAGCGCGTATATTACCGGAAGTGGGCAGGACCTTCAGTCAATACTACAGACCAATTGCACTTTGAGTTGAAAGTTTGGTGATTCTCTGTTGCTTGCTTCTGGAACTACAGCCAGCCAAAGATCATTTTTGGACAAAGGTATGATCGGACGAATTGATGTATTATCGTACGACACTCCCTGCTTCTTCTCTGAAGGAACTTTCTCCGAGATTTTTACATTTTCGGGAAGCCT
Source organism: Axinella damicornis (assembly GCA_963931865.1). Lineage (NCBI taxonomy): Eukaryota > Metazoa > Porifera > Demospongiae > Axinellida > Axinellidae > Axinella > Axinella damicornis. The sequence continues at coordinate 8,353,845 of OZ007517.1, forward strand.
CATGATCCCTCTGCTGCAAGAATTCGTGCAGACTGATCGCTGCTACACACCTCTATGCACTGCCTTTGGCAGCGTGCAATTGCCCCCCCCCCCCCCCCCCCCCCCCCCCCCCCCCCCCCACACTTTTTGGTAGCTGTCTCCGCCCCTGTACTTGTTGTACTGCAAGCTGCAAAAGCTATGTAGAAGGGAATGGGTCTAATCACTTATACAGCCACCAGAAAGGGTGGACAGGGTGAGGTGCGTGTTGTCAATATCTGGGTAATACAGCACATGGAAATGTTACTTACCTGCTAGTAGTCTAAACTGTCATGTATTCCCATGCAGTTCATTTGTGATTTGTTTTCAATTTTCAGCTGTTGGGCTTACCCTGAATGGTGTGAACCATGCCAACAACAGCATTGTGACCAGGACAGACATTGGAACTGGTAGCACTGCTCTGCTCTGCACAACTACCCTACCTGGCTGCTGTTCATCTTCATTCCCTGACACTCAGTGGTACTTTCCCGATGGAAGTCAAGTCCAGAATAATGGTGGTCTTCCATACTACCGAACTAGAAGTAGAGTGTCTCCATCAGTGCTGCTCCACCGCAACACTCAGGGTACCACAACAGGGATCTTCCGCTGTGACATACTTGATGCCAGTGGAGTACTACAGAGAATGTTTGTGGGGATATATGACAGTGGAACTGGTGAGTCCTGTACATTGAGTGAGTGGTTGGTTTTTTGCAAGGAGATATCTTGCATTCAGGATCTTCAGCCAACTACCGGTTGTATGTTCACATTAATGGTAAGGCATGTGTACAAGCCGGTGAACATGATCAGTGTCCGTATTCAGATATGCATGGATACGCCTAGCTTCACAAACCTCCCCATTCACTCTACCTAGCTTTTCATACACAACTAGCCAATCAATAAACTCTACATTCTTTCTTTTTCAAAGATTTCTTCAAAGTTCCGTTCAAATGATTACACTAAAGCAATGATACAGCAATTCAAAGTGACTTCAAAGTGTTGCTTTCCCCATCAGAAGGACACTTGTGCTCCAAATGTAGCTAAATGCATGCAGGACTGGTCAGTACCACCATCATCATAAGTTGCTCTATGTTCACACTGTCCGCTCAAGCTGTGACAAAGGCCAGAAATTATCTGTGATTGCACAGAAACTGCATGTGACATCATAGCCGCACATGTAAATCATCCAGTGGTTTTGTGACCCATTTGGGAATCTCAACAGCATGAGACACACTAATTGAGTCAAAATAACCACCATACTTCTAACATGTATACCTCTTGTGAGAATAAGATGATAAAACAATCATGACACAATTTATACAATGTATTTTAATGTGATCGTTTTCTCCAGGGAACCTTGAGGTGACTTCCCTCCAGTTCCAGCTGACCACAGACCCGAATGCCACTACTCCAACTTTCACCCTAACCTGTATCTCCACTGGTGGTCCTGTCACTACTTTCTCTTGGAGGAGAGACGGTGCATTAGTGACTAATAATAACAGTTACAACATTGCTACACCCGTAGTTACTGATGCTGTGAGTGGTACCTACAGCCTCAACCTGACAGTGATGGGGAGACGAGCAGGGCAGTATGAGTGCAGCGTGACCAACAGCAGGACATCTATGGACACTGGAAACCTAACAATTGAGGGTAAGTCTATGTTCAGTTTGCTCAACAATGTATATACGTAGTTCAAATGGAACAAAATGTCTTCTTTGGGTTCTTTAAAGTGGTTCCTCTCTGTTTTGTCAACTGCACATACAATTAATCTTTGCCTTTGTGCACAAGTAGCCCATTTGTTTGTTAACCCACATTGCGGGCCTTCATTGTGACAAGTTTACCTGTCGATGGTATATTATACAAGCTCTCATTCCAAATTAGCTGCTTTGTGCTCTTTGACCATACTAGTAAGACAAAGAACAAACAAACGTTTGTCTCCACAATTACATACTACGTTCCTCTTATGGAGTCCTACCGCTTCTGCCTTGTTATCATAGAGCTGGGGAATTAAGTATACCTTGAATTAAGTTTACAAGGTGTAGTCCACTGTCGATAACGTTATTCTGATCACAACATGCACTGTTTCTTGACTGTATAATATTATATACCTTGAATTAAGTTTACAAGGTGTAGTCCACTGTCGATATCTTCATACTGATCATGCTGTTTCTTGACTGCTACAGCTGCTGACCCACCTACTGATCTCACTGTTGAATCAGTTGGCCCAACCAGCATCAGAGTCTCCTGGACTGCACCCACTTCAGTAACCACTGTTGCAGGGTATCAGATATACTACCTGGCAGAGGGAGACTCAAGCAGTGTGCCTGTCAATGCTGGTGTAACTAGCTACACACTGGGCAACCTCCAAGATGGCCTCACATACATCATCACCGTGGTGACCCTCTCCATACACCTGCCAAGTTCCGTGGTTGGGCCTGAGGCTGTTACCCTCGGTAAATCCCTGTACCTACATATACCATGTACGTATTTCGACTCTTGTAAGTATGTATGGTATCCATTGGACAGAACTTTTGACACCGTCCCTTCTAGTAATTTGATCGCAAGGCCCTTCCAATTCAATACATTGTTTCTCATCTCCCTTTCGTTTCTGCCAGCATCAATTTTCAGCATGTAGATATTTCCTTACACATATAGTGCATGCCACAAATGACTACTTCCTTCGACCTTTGACCTCCCCCTATTAACTTGACTGTGTTTTGCTGAGAGCCAGGAAATGTGAAATCCACGTCAATCTACAGAAAAGGTGCACCTTTTCTGTTACACAGCTGGTACTTTCATCCGAGGTAAGTACCCAAGTATGTAAATTGTTAAGGACAGAAAATGTTTTTCTATGCAGTTTGCTTGCATTGTACCCTGGTCATAGTACAGGAAATGATGACATAATCGAATTAGTCTTCACTTCTGGGCCCACCCATCCACATGAGTTATTGGTGTAGGGTGATGAGAAATGGTGAATTGATTTGGAGGGGCCTAATTCTGGAGATCCAAGTGAAATTCCTTGTGAAATTTGTTTGAGGGAATGACGTAAGACTCTTGGTTCCTCTAACCACAAATTTGTGCATTCTCAGTTTGTAGTCATGAGGAGTGTGTATGAATTACCTACTTTAATTCCTTTTCACATTTCTACAGAACGTGATCCACTGACAATAGAGGTTACAGGTCTCAATGCTGCCATAGCTGGCCAGGCCGTTAACCTGACCTGCACTGTCACTCGGGGACGGAATATGTCGGGAACTCCTGATGTGCAGTGGCTAGGTCCTAGTGGTAACGTCCTCCTCAGTGGGAGTGATGGCATCGTGGTGGATGATACTGCCACGGTTAGCAACTCCACGTTTGTCAGGACACTTCAGTTCACTCCAGTTCGGACATCACATGGTGGACTGTACACATGCCAGGCTATGGCAGATTCAGTTAATAGAAGAAAGGCTATTAACCTCACTGTACAAAGTAAGTGTATGTATGTGCATGCGCGGCACTGCCTTTGTAGGTTAATACTGTTAGTCACACAATGCATGACTATAGTGCCTATAGTGCATGTGTTTAAGCTGTCAATGACTTTCTTTGTAGTTCCACTTCCAAATGTGACCATCTTACCAGATCGAGCTGGTCTCCTGTACTCCGGGACCAGTCTTAACCTCACCTGCAGTGTTCAGTTCAGCTCCGTAGCAGACACAGACATCAGTGTGAACATCTCCTGGATTGGACCAAATGGAGAGATGCTCACTAGTACCATTGTAGCTGAAGACCCACCATTGGCCTACAACAGTACCACCACCATTTTGTTAAGCAGCAACGATTCAGGAACCTATAGCTGCAATGCCACTGCCAATCCAGTCCCACCAATGACTTCAATTGTTGCAAGTGAAACAGGCATGGCCACTCAGGATCTTACTGTAATAGGTGAGTGATAGCTACCATAGGCGCTCTAATTATGCATCCTTTCTAATTCTGCTTCAAAATTCACAGTCTCAAACAGATAATTTCCACCGTTTCAGTGCATGCAGTGAGACCAGCTTGTTGTAGCCTCCCGAATGCCTGATTCCATCTCGTGCGAGACTGGTGGATGGTGGTTTGTGTCAACTGAGGAAATTGAGTCAATTTCTGTGGATTGTGCCGAGTCAGCATGATTTACAAAATGTAGGCTGGATATATTCTGTTCACGTAGCTAGAATACTGTATCCGTGAACATTTCTGAAGAACCAGAAATGTCAGTGTCACGAAGTGATAGCTAGAGCTTTCAACAAGAACTCACAATGTACTCACAATATACTCATTATGTCGAACATCACATATTATGCTCATAATTAGGCTCTAGACAGGTCACATTACTGTCAGCACCAGTGTTTACTGACCTTGTGTGTATATAAGCCCCATTCATTGCTGTGACTGGAGATCCCCCATGAAACTGAACTATACGACACTCACGCCTGCGCGCGGTACGGTAGCGAACCGTGACAGTCAGCAATGATGAAGAAGGTATACAGATATTTCTATGGCGAACCCTCAAAGTGACTGTGTCAACTAAGCTTTCTTGTGGTAGTGAGCCCTCTGTTCCTTGGTTAGCATGTTCACTGACACTGTGGATTTCATGGAGGTTTCCCCAATTGACAGTGCTGATGTGAATGTGCTCTTTGCACAGGGTGTGTGCCAATTCATATGGTTTTGTAGTTCGCCCTTCCTGGAAAGGACTCTGGTAAGGGGTGGCCTGCAAACACTTGAAACAAGTTGCAAGAAAACAATCACCCAAAGGATGCCAATGCCATAATATCCAGGATATCCATACTGTGCTGTGAATCAGTTGGTGACACTCCGCTGAATGGTTCTTTACTATAATGTAGTAGTATATTATGTAATAATATAGCATACCGACAGACCATTGTGCACACCAGAGTGTCCATTTCTTATGTGAGGTTTCCCAGGTACTGTAATTGTATTATTGTCACTGTCTGTCAGTAATTATCTAATTCATAAACACATACTGCATTCTCATGGTCAACGTGCTTCGGTATAAGCAAGAATCAAATGTTCTTTGTGGCAGGACGAACAAGCATACACAAATTTGTTGTTTCTCTGATTTACAGCTTCAGCCTCAGCTCCCTCAGCTCCTACCGTAATGGCGGATTCCCAGTCCCCCACTTCCATCACCCTCACCTGGACCCAGCCAGTGGACGATATTGTGAGCAGCTATGAAATAGTGTTCTCCTACCAGGGACCTTGCAGTGGATTCACCCACACCAACACCACCACTGTGGAGGGTACTAGCAGGAATTATGCACTGACTGCACTAGAGGAGTTCAGCAACTACACTGTCAATGTGACAGCTGTGAATGATGTTGGGAATGCAACTGCTACTGTATTGGGCACCACATTGAGTGCAGGTAATCAATATTGTCTCTGTTACTGTATTACTGGGAGAAGGAGCAGTTGGTCGTACGTAGGTGCTGCCCAGGAAGTTCAATATCCATGATTTGGCAACAGGTGGTCACTATTGATCCAGTGGGGATACCGAAAAATTTCCCCATTTGGTTTGCAAAGTACAAAGGTTGTGTAATAGGCCATACATGTTTCATCATTCCCACCTTTTGCTTTTTGGCATTACAATACACTTCACAATGTAACTGTGCTAATAATATAATAAAAGGTTCCTGTTTGACTATTGACCTTTCTGGCAGTTTTATGTTTCCCTACTGTCATACTTTCTTTGCTATTAGTTCCGAGTGGTGTACCTGAAGCAGTTCTGGCTGTGGCGACAGGCAGCACTTCAATCTCTGTCCAGTGGGATCGTGTTAGTTGTATCGACCGTAACAGTGAGATCACAGGATACACACTCCGCTATGCTCCGTCTGGTGATGTCATGCACATCATGGGCACTACTAGAAGTGACAGAGCCTACACAATATCTGGACTCAATGAAGCCACCATCTACACTATCATGGTAGCAGCGGACACCAATGGTGTGACTACAGGGCCGTTTAGTGATCCTGTCAATGTGGAGACATCTGGTAAGGACTCACTTAAGTAATAATTGTTGTACATAGATTCTTGCTGTTGGCTCTTATAGGATAAGCACGTGTACTTCACTTCAGGTTTGTTTTATTTGTTGTCGAAATGTGTACACTCAACTGGGGTGTCCAATCTAGCTGCCATCCATATTCGATTATAAACATATCGTAGTATTGCTGTGACATCAACGTAAGTTTTTCTCCGTATACTACTGTTAGTAATCTGCCATGTGTCGTCGATTTGTGCTTGGGTATTGCGATTTCGAGGTTACCAGGTACTTCTCAAAACGTTCACAGTACATTCGAGACTTCGGACAGCTACATTGGAGACTACATGTACTTCATACAGCGTTCACAGTACGTTCAAGACTACAGAGTTCACAGTGCAGCACGGTCGAGACTGTTTTACACAGCGTTAAAAGTACGTTTGATACTACTTCACACAGCACTCACAGGATGTTCGAGGCAGCATTCACTATTCACACAGTATGTTCGGGACTACTTCACATAGCATTCACATGCAGTTTTGCAAGATAATGTTCACTCTATGCAACATAAATTTTGTTTCTATCTGTACAACTGTTGGAAAGATGTTTAAAGAAATCGTGATATGTATCGTGGTATGCATATCATAGCAAGTATCGCCCAGCCCTAGTCCCATCCCATTCAAGATAGGACTGAGGATGTGCAACCCCTTGTTTCTTTTTTTTCTCTCCAAGAGGTGGAGTATGATAGGCCTTCACTCTATCCTTTAGTTTTTCTGAGAAAACTCTGCTTTCTTGTTTGTTAGCATTTTAGAGCGCATGAAATGCATAGCTTAGGATAATTTAGTTAATCACCATGTCAAGGTAATGAAACTATGCCTTCGTAATGGTACAGTCATGATCCATGAACCTGGACCAGGAATGTATTCCACTTAGGCTGCAGGCTTTAATTTCACTGTTGTGTAAGTCAAGTACCTGATGAGTTACTGGAGACCAGATATGTTTCATAAGAGCTCATTGATAGTCTTGCAGATCATGTCCATTGCAATAGTGTTCTTCATAAATTTTGTCATGAGCAGAAAATTGTTCACAGTTCCAGTCAGTAAAGTTCTGAGGGTACACGTTCTGCATGGGTGTATAGCTGTCATTAAACAAAGCCACACCTCCATAACGACACATTCATGATAGACCTGGACAAGGAGACAGTGAGCTATCAGACAATGGATTGACAAGGATTCAGTAAGCACCTTGGACGCAATGATTGCAAGAAAGAAACACAAATGAGAATGCAACGTGTTTGCTCTATGCATGCAATACCAGGTCTGAAAAATGGAGGTCTGAGCACGATGCCAATCCTCTTTGCATGTGTTGGAGGTCTGAGCACGATGCCAATCCTCTTTGCATATGTTGGAGGCACGATACCAATTATTGCTTGTCACATTGTGCAAGACCATAATTATACTGCATGCAGAATGGCATTTATCGTCGTATTAGAACTCAAGTTTCTCACATCTCAGTTAATACAGACTGCACACAGTGCAGTTTATGAATGCCTCCAGATGACTGCAAAGTATTTGGACTGCTGAAAACAGTATAAGTCTGATTAGAGCACGCAAATATAAAATTCGAGAGCGCTGACAAGAAATGTCGCTCAGAACCAGAACACCAGATCCTCTTCGCACGTGCGGGAGGGATTGGGTATGAGACGAGATCATATGGCAGTTCATGTCCTTGCAATAGTATTCTGCATAATTATATCATGAATAGAATACTTTAGCCCCTGACTCGCAGTTCCATTCAGCAATGTTCTGAGGATACATGTTTGCGTCAGTGCGGTGTAACTGTCATTAAATCAAAGCCACGCCTCCTTAATAGTACGATGGGGTAATGAGACTGTGTTGTTGTGAGCCCCCCCCCCCCCCCCCCCCCCCCCCCAAAAAAAAACAACAGGCTGGATGGTTATACTTGATACTATCCCCCACGAAATCTAGCACTAACTTATTGGGCGAGCGTGAGCGAGCCCCACACTAGTCGTAGTCTCGCACGCGGCGCTATATGGTGCTGTACTTCGAATAATTATGTACCGTTGTCGATCCGGCGATCCGTCTCCCATACGTAAATCCGGCGTGTGTAATATAACGTACGAAACATTGCATTCATTTCCGGACGTCGTACCGTAATAATTCTCCGCCGTGCACAAGAGTCTGGCACCGAGATTATGAGTATGGCGACGACAAAGACACAGATCGATCGTGACCTACCTACCTCTGTACCTCCCCAGTGGCGACAGCAAAGACGAACACCGCTGGTGGACCTACCTATTCATTGACCTCAGAACTGTAGCTACGTACGTGCATGTGTCCTGCAGAGCACGTGGGACCAGTGTGCTAGTTATTGCTATAGGTTTTGTGTTTAATTGCCATATCCATATCGCCGCTAGACTGCTTCAGCTAGCCTCACTCTGTGTTGTGCATAATTATGCGTGCATAATTATGCGACAGTGTACTTTTGATATTCTGGGACCTGAGCTGTTCTCATGTAGTCACATTCTGATGACAGTCTTGTACGTAGCTACAACCTTTGGCACTCGCTCACGCTCGTCCCACAATGTCACACATTCCACTAGTAGCTATTTCACCTCATTTCTTAGGGGCTGGCGTCTCTAGCTTGCAGTGCAAAGCACGAAGGTGCCACGAGAGCCCATCCTGATAGCTGAAAAATGAAGGCGGAAAAATTTTGCGCACTTCGCGCGGACTGATCGATGCTTCACGCCTCTATGCACTGCCTTTGGCAGCGTGCAATTGTGCTACCCCACTACTAGTACCCCCCCCCCCCCCCCCCCCCCACACACACACACACACACACTTTTGGTAGCTGTATCCGCCCCTGTACCTACTTGTTGTACTGCAAGCTGCAAAAGCTAAGTAGAAGGGACTGAGTCTAATCATGGATACAGCCACCAGAAAGGGTGGACAGGGTGAGGTGCGTGTTGTCAATATCTGGGTAATACAGCACATGGAAATGTTACTTACCTGCTAGCAGTCTAAACTGTCATATGTATTCCCATACGTACAGTTCATTTGTGATTTGTTTTCAATTTTCAGCTGTTGGGCTTACCCTGAATGGTGTGAACCATGCCAACAACAGCATTGTGACCAGGACAGACATTGGAATTGATAGCGCAGCTCTGCTCTGCACAACTACCTACTCACCCTGCTGTTCATCTGCAAACCCTGGAACTCAGTGGTTCTTACCCGATGGAAGTCAAGTCCAGAATAATGGTGGTCTTCCATACTACAGAAATAGGAATCCTGGGACAGTGCTGCTCCACCGCAACCCTCAGGGTACCACAACAGGGATCTTCCGCTGTGACATACTTGATGCCAGTGGAGTACTACAGAGCATGTTTGTGGGGATATATGACAGTGGAACTGGTGAGTCCTGTACACTGAGTGAGTGGTCGGTTTTTTGCAAGGAGATATCTTGCATTCAGGATCTTCATGTGTACAAGCCGGTGAACATGATCAGTGTCCGTATACAGATATGCATGGATACGCCTAGCTTCACAAACCTCCCCATTCACTGTAGCTAGCTTTTCATACACAACTAGCCAATCAATAAACTCTACATTCTTTCTTTTTCGAAGATTTCTTCAAAGTTCCGTTCAAATGATTACACCATTGCACCGATACAGCAATTCAAAGCGACTTCTATTTCCCCATCAGAAGGACACTTGTGCTCCAAATGTAGCTAAATGCATGCAGGACTGGTCAGTACCACCATCATCATAAGTTGCTCTATGTTCACACTGTCCGCTCAAACTGTGACAAAGGCCAGAAATTATCTGTGATTGCACAGAAACTGCATGTGACATCATAGCCACACATGTAAACCATCCAGTGGCTTTGTGACCCATTTGTGAATCTCAACAGCATGAGACACACTAATTGAGTCAAAATACAAAATAACCACCATACTGCTAACACCTCTTGTCAGAATAAGATGATAAAACAATCATGACACAATTTGGATAAAAAAGTATTTTAATGTGATTGTTTACTCCAGGGAACCTTGAGGTGACTTCCCTCCAGTTCCAGCTGACCACAGACCCGAATGCCACTACTTCAACTTCCACCCTAACCTGTATCTCCACTGGTGGTCCTGTCACTACTTTCTCTTGGAGGAGAGATGGTGCATTAGTGACTAATAATAACAGTTACAACATTGCTACACCCATAGTTACTGATGCTGTGAGTGGTACCTACAGCCTCAATCTGACTGTGACGGGGAGACGAGCAGGGCAATATGAGTGCAGTGTGACCAACAGCAGGACACCTATGGACACTAGAAACCTAACAATTGAGAGTAAGTTTTACGTTCAGTTTGCTCAAGAAAAAATGCCTTCTTTAACTTGGTTCCCGGCTCTCTGTTGATTATTGTCAGCTGTGCCTACATACTTATCATAATCTTTTACCTTTCATGCATGAGTAGCCCCAATGTTGTTAACGAACATTGTGCTTCATTGTGACAAGTTTACAAAGTGTAGTCCACTGTCGATATCTGATCATGCCGTGCGCTGTTTCTTGACTGCTACAGCTGCTGACCCACCTACTGATCTCACTGTTGAACCAGTTGGCCCAACCAGTATCAGAGTCTCCTGGTCTGCACCCACTTCAGTAGCCACTGTTACAGGGTATCGGATATACTACCAGGCAGAGGGAGACTCGGGCAGTGTGCCTGTTGATGCTGGTATAACTAGCTACACACTGGGCAACCTCCAAGATGGCCTCACTTACAGCATCACCATGGTGGCTCTCTCCATACACCTGCCAAGCACTGTGGTTGGACCTGAGACTGTTACCCTCGGTAAATCCCTGTACCTACATATACCATGTACGTATTTCGACTCTTATAAGTATGTATGGACAGAACTTTTGACATCATCCCCTCTAGTAGTTTGATCGCAAGGCCCTTCCAATTCTGTTTCTCATCTCCCTTTCATTTCTGTCAGCATCAATTTTCAGCATCCAGATATTTCCTTACACATATAGCGCATGCCACAAACGACTACTTCCTTCAACCTTTGACCTCCCCCTATAAACTTGACCGTGTTTTGCTGAGAGCCTGGAAATGTGAAATCCACGTCAATCCACAGAAAAGTTGCACCTTTTTGTTACACAGCTGGTACTTTCATCCGAGGTAAGTACCCAAGTACATTAATAGGGGTGTATTTAAAGGACAGAAAGTGTTTTTCTGTATACAGTTTGCTTCCATTCTATCTTGGTCATGGCAGGAAATGATGTCATAATCGAATCAGTCTTCACTTCTGGGCCCACCCATCCGCATGAGTTATCGGTGTAGGGTGATGAGAAACGGTGAATTGATTTGGAGGGGCCTAATTCTGGAGATCCAAGTGAAATTCCTTGTGAGATTTGCTTGAGGGAATGACGTAGGACTCTTGACATTCTTGGTTCCTCTAACCACAAATTTGTGCATTCTCAGTTTGTAGTCATGAGGAGTGTGTATGAAATACCTAGTTTAATTCCTTTTCAAATTTCTACAGATCGTGATCCACTGACAATAGAGGTTACAGGTATCAATGCTGCCATAGCTGGCCAGGCCATTAACCTGACCTGCACTGTCACTCGGGGACAGAATATGTCAGGAACTCCTGATGTGCAGTGGCTAGGTCCTAGTGGTAACGTCCTCCTCAGTGGGAGTGATGGCATTGTGGTGGATGATACTGCCATGGTTAGCAACTCCACGTTTGTCAGGACACTTCAGTTCACTCCAGTTCGGACATCACATGGTGGACTGTACACATGCCAGGCTATGGCAGATTCAGTTAATAGAACAAAGGCTATTAACCTCACTGTACAAAGTAAGTGTATGGTTAGAATGTTTGTGCATGTGCGACACTGCCTTTAATTGTAGGTTAATAGTGCTTATTAGTCACACAATGCATGAGTGTAGTGCCTATAGTGCATGTGTTTAAGCTGTCAATGACTTTCTTTGTAGTTCCACGTCCAAATGTGACCATCGTACCAGATCGAGCTGGTCCCCTGTACTCCGGAACCAGTCTTATCCTCACCTGCAGTGTTCAGTTCAGCTCCGTAGTAGACACAAACATCAGTGTGAACATTTCCTGGATTGGACCAAATGGAGAGGTGCTCCCTAGTACCATTGTAGCTGAAGACCCACCCTACAACAGTACCACCACCATTTTGTTAAGCAGCAACGATTCAGGAACCTACAGCTGCAATGCCACTGCCAATCCAGTCCCACCAATGACCTCAATTGTTGCAAGTGAAACAGGCATGGCCACTCAGAATCTTGCTATAGTTGGTGAGTGATAAATCATACCTATACAGTCTTGTACTTACATTGCATATGTGACTTTGATGTGCTGTCTCCTGTTAACCGTTTACCAGCTAATGACGCCTTAAGGTGTCATGAGACTTTCAGCTTCATGATGTCACATCCGGCAATGTCCTTGAGAGATAGGCTCTGCGCCAGCAGAGAGGGCGGGGCAGGGGGAGGTGGGTGGGTGCACCCGAAGGGTGCAAACAGCATGGCCGTGTCTGGGCTCCGCGATAGAAAGGTCTTGGTCGGCACTGGGAGGGCCATTTCCGCCGTTTTTGGCATAAATGGACTTAGAAAGTAGCTGTCTTGCCTTGTAGGGCCTCCATTTCCAGCATACATCGCCCGTTTTTCAGCTACGGCAGGTTGGCATTTCTCGGGAGGCTTGATTGCAAGCTCGTTAATTGGTGGGTGTGGTTAAGTCATGTATATGCTCAGTATAGCTGAAATTACCTGTGTGAGCAGTTTCGAGCCCAGCAATGCCAGGGAACAGAAATTAGGGTATGTTTAAGTGTTCTATAGACTGAAAATTACCTAGAGAAAGAATTTGGCCCCTAAAGAGTTAATGGACTGGCCTTGCTCCCAGGTCCACCCAGCTTCTGCAATATGGATAGTGAATGTGGCTGCAACACTGTAACATACACACACGCAGTTGTGGGTACTGATAACCAAAGAGTGCTATGTGTAGAAGCCAATGCCACATACTATATGCGTGCAGGTGGATATGAAAGCTTCAGCAGTCTCTCCGACTGTAACTTCATTGTGATGAATGCTACATACCTTAGGCTGTAGTGTAAATCTTTGTCAGTATGTCATCACGGCTGCATTTACACAAGGATTCACAGCTAACAGTATTCATAGGTGGATTTTATTGAGTGTTGACTGTGCGCTCACTAGACCATGACTGTTGAGCATACTGTTGAGGGTTGAATCTTTGGGTATCCACTGGCTATTTAAGCTTGACACTCTACAGCACCACAGCACTGCCTGCTGTTATGATTTGCTTTCTCTCGCTAATACATCCCCCCATTAAAATTTTGTGTACTACTTTTGAGTCTGAAGTGGGGAGGGGGCTTTTACTCAAAGGTTCGATTTTTCTAGACTGTACGCCCCCATAAGCAAGATCGAAAAGAGGCTTTGATGTAGCTAGAACAGCAACGATGTCGGTTGTGTACCACGGGACATTTCCAAAGTCTGTTGGTATTACCTACCAAGCATCGTCGGTGACAATTGGAGACTAAGTTTGATTTGTGTCTCCGTCATTATTGTGACAGGCCTATAACATTGTTTGCTAAGCAAACTTCTAACCTGTTTTTCTAAACTGACAAAACAGACATAACAAATTGTACTGCACATGTGTAGTTGTTATATTCTAGAATACGCTGACCGTGGGGCATTGGAGGGTGTTTACTCAAAGGGAGCATAATAGGGAGACTATGGAACCGTCTTTGGTATACAAACAGAACTGCACTGCCCACAGTCAACCTGCCGTTAATATAGGTATCCACATTGGCCATGTAGTCAAAAATTGTGCAAAATTCTTTGCCCAATATTATTATTATTATTATTATTATTATTATTGCTTTACAGTAGCTACACAGATATGTGGTGGCATGAATGTGGGTGGGGATGGTGGCCGAATGAAAATTGTGGTTGCATGATAAGGGTACTGAGGGACAGCCAGATTTGACTGGCAGTCTGGAACACAACAAAGCAAAAGACTGCAGGTATTAGCTACAGATTACAATTGAATATGAATTGCCAAGGTCAAGCTAGGGAGGTTTGTTGTCAGTCTTTGAGCGAGTTCTTGCAGAAATTGGGGTGAGGAATGTGGTCTGGCTACTACGCACTTTTGCTCTCGGACAACCGCCAACATTCAGGAAAGAAACTTCATCACAATCTTGTAGTAAGGTAGCATCAAACTCCGATCCCTTAGCACCCAATCTTTGCACTCTTACAGGAGTCCAACCATGATGACCAGTATTGGAGATGTAGCTAATCGAATCCTGGGATGTTATTCCTCATTTTAAACTCGGTAGATTTAGCAGTGCAGAGTTGATCCAAGTCGTTCTCAACCATGGAGTCACTGTCAGAAGGTTCATCCGTACCCGAGAGTTCAGAGCTTGGAGAATCAGTCTCAAGCTCTGTGTCCTCAGTACCAGGAACAGCAGAGTCAACTTCCATGTCTGGGACGTCAGCAAGGACATCCACTTCTGTAACTGCACTGGAGGTAGTCCGAATAGGGGTCACCAGTGTACACTGAGAAGAGGGGTGCTCATCAATTAGAGATAGCTTTCTGTTGACTGACTCAGGTATATCGTTTGGCACGCTTGTTAGGCTGCTCACGGTGGATGGCGTTGGGACCCTCAGTTTCAGGACGGGACCTTGGTTTCCTTCGCCTTCTACGCTGGCGCGATTGGGTGGTAGTTGCAGCATAGCTCTGACCTTGTGTCGGCCAGAAAAATGCTACCGAAAACCCACCGTCGGAGTAGCGCATCGACCACTTGGCAGAGTCTAGACACGGGTTTGAAGCTCTACTGCGACTGATAACGGACAGTTAGCTCGAAGCAGCTGAGCGTAGAGGCCTTCAAGTACACAGACCCTGATGGGAGCGTTTACCGACATTTTCATTTCCGCTTATTCTATTGTAGCTAGAATGGATGGCTTGTCATCTTTCACTTTGCAAAAGTAAAGAAACAAGGTGAAATGCCTTTGATAAGAGAGATTTTTAATTGGCTTGTGGTAGTAGGTAAGAGTTGGTTCATTTTCATGGTACCAAACCTTTGATCTTCTCACTTCTCCAGACCTCTCACACACTGTGACCATCTCAGAGTCTGGGACAGCAGTGGCAGGGAACACCCTCACTCTGACCTGCACTGTGGATGTGAGCATCCAACCAGTTGTACATTGGATACACTCCAATGGTACTATTGTCACCAGCATTAGCGGGATCACTGTGGGCTCCCCTGTGAGGTCAGACAACATCACAAACCTCACCCTCACATTCAACCCTCTCCTCACCTCCCACGGAGGACCATACACCTGCCAATCGGAGGTGAATACGACATCATCAACACAAAATTCGACCCATGTTGTCACTGTACAAAGTGAGTTACATGTGGTATAATTTATGCACCTTGCACATTACGTTTTCACCTATTTGTTTATGTTCTTTCTTTGTTAGTTGGATCCCTATCTCTGAGTACCAGTCGTGAACCGAATGTGGCCCTGTACGTCAATCAGAGTGTCACCCTCACATGCACTGCCAGCCTGTCACCATCTGTAGACACCAGTGTAACTGTGGTAGTCACATGGAGCGGTCCAAGAGGAGTTCGATCCAGCACCGCCATGACAGCACAGAGAGAATACACCAATGCTGTTACTCATAGTCAACTACAGACAAGTGACTCTGGTAACTACACTTGTAGTGCTACTGCCAGCCCTGATGTGTCATCTACCTTTGTTGCTGCAAGTACTAACACCACCAGTGTGCTGAGCATTGTGGTAGTAGGTAAGACTTGGTTCATACAATCACAAGCTGAATATTGTAGTCACACGTTATTAGGTGCAGCTCACTGATAAGTGCATGTTCACTGTTAGGCGCAGGTTCAATTCTTGTCCCAACCTCTCGTTATTAAACTTTTGATCTTCCCACTTCAGACCTCTCACACACTGTGACCATCTCAGAGTCTGGGAGAGCAATATCAGGGGACACTCTCAATCTCACCTGCACTGTGGATGTGAGCATCCAACCAGTTGTACAGTGGATACACTCCAATGGTACTATTGTCACCAGCGTTGGTGGGGTCACTGTGAGCCTCCCAGTGAGGACAGGCAACATCACAATCCTCACCCTCACATTCAACCCTCTCTCCACCTCCCATGGAGGACCGTACACCTGCCAATCGGAGGTGATTGAGGCTTCATCGACACAAAATTCTACCAGAGATGTCACTGTACAAAGTGAGTTAGTGGACATTGTGCATGCACTGCACATTTCACGTATGACTGCGTGCTTGTTCTTTTTCTTGCTAGTTGTTCTTTTTCGTATGACTGCGTGCTTGTTCTTTTTCTTGCTAGTTGCACCTCTGCATCTGAGTGTTAGTCCTGAACGAAATGAAGCCTATCTTATTGTAAACCAGAATCTCACCCTCACCTGCACGGCGGTGCTGATAGCCAGTGTAGACACCAGTGTAACGGTGGTGTTCGCATGGACTGGTCCAAGAGGAGTACTATCCAACCCGACCATGACAACACAGGAACCGTACGCCAGCACAGTTACTGTTAGTCGAGTACAGAGAAGTGACTCTGGTACCTACACTTGTAGTGCTATTGCCAGCCCTAGTATGTCACCTGTCTTCGTTGTTGCAAGTAGTATTGCCACCAGTGTGCTGAACATCATGGTAGTAGGTAAGACTCTCTAGCTGTTGCTGTCATGATAAAATACTCCAGCTGGATGAGGTGACCCTGGCGCTCTTTCATAAATTGTTTATCCTCAATTTCTTCTCTAGATCATCTACACTTTTTAACCATCTCAGAGTCTGGAACAGGAATAGCAGGACACCCATTCAATGTGACCTGCACTGTTGATGTGAGCATGCGTCCAGTTGTACAGTACAGGTATGTTAGCAAACACAACTAGAATACTTACATCACATGACTTGAATTTGGGGCAGCCGACCATAACTTGATATCAGGACTAGACACAGCTCCAACAATGCATTGAATCGGCTCATTCCCAGACTGAAATGGTCTGGGGACAAGAACAGAAGTGCCATGCAAGTCTAACTTGGCAGCAGCAAGGACAGGCCGCAATCTGGTTGTACCACTTGGTGTACGAGAGTTTTGCTGCTAACAATTACTGCCGTGTGTTCCACAAAGTCATTATCAGATTCTCATGGATGAATTCGCACCAAAACGAAGTCGAGCTGGTTATGCATGGTAGGACCACGGCAGGCTGTTTACATGGTGACAACTGTGTTGCTAAAGCTTGTGTACTCGGTGTTAAGCTATTATCTATGGTGGCAGCTGTATAGTGCCGTTCCACAATTTCCTGTGTTCTGGCTTTCAGATATGACGAGCTCACGAGTCCAGTCCCACAGTCCAGTCCACTGAATACAGACGGTCTTCTTTGTTAAAGTAAAAGCGTGCTGAACTTTGCCTTTCATTCCGCCAGTTTGCTTTGTCAGGCAAATCAAAATGAACTAAAATGAAGTGAACTGAACAGTCTGCTTGTGCAGCCTGGTTGTAAGCTGCTGAGCCAGGCTGTAAGCTGTTCATCCTGCTTTCAAATCGTTTGTTCTTCCTTTGAACTGCTTGGCCAGCTTATTAACCATTTGACCTGCCTGTAAACTGTTGGCAACCTTCTTTTGGCCAGCTTATAAAGTGTTAGGGCTAGTTTTCAAACTGGTTAAGTTTACAATCAGTTTGTAACATACATAGCTTGAAATGAGTGTTATAAGACAGTAACCATCCTTTTCCTCTCATTTTACAGTTCCATCACCAACTGTGTCTGTCACTACTGAAACCCCCTCATATATTGGAACTAACACAACCCTCAAGTGTAGCATCACACTGAATCATGATGCAGTGGACACTACAGTAAATATCGGTCGGATAGATGTAACCTGGATGGGACCACAGGGACGCTTATCCTCTAATGACACTATTGCCATCTCAGAGGCCACTGTTTCCAGCAATGTGTATGAATCCACTCTGACATTGAGCCCACTAATGAACACAGCCGCTGGCAATTATACATGTGAGGCCATCATTATTCCAGTCCCTGATCAGTTTCTCCTCACGAGCAGAACTGGCCATGGCATTCAGCCTATCTCTGTAGAAGGTAAAGTTAATGTGTTGCATTTTCTGTGTATACGTAAGCAGCTCCTTTGTCTTCGGGTGCAGTAAGAGATAACAAACCTCACAAGACAAACGGACTGTGTAATTAATTTTTTCATTGCCCAGCAGTAGCTAATAGTAATCTAGCCTCGTTCCCAGGCTCCTCCCCAGCTTTTCGTCGCATACAGTATGCGACAAAAAGCTGGGGAGAGCCTGGGAACGAGGCTAATCAAATATACCAAGCATGATTGCCACACCTAAATCAACTGATGTATATTATAATTTTGTTTGTGTCATGAACTTGGCTTCCTTCCTAGGTCTTCCACCCCCTGAGGTTAACATTCCAAGTACAGGAACTCCTACTACAGGAGGAGTGTTTGCCCTGACATGCAGTGTAACTGTCGTTGAGAATGTGTACTCCCCACCTGCCATTCAGTGGCAATATTCCAATGGCAGCCTCATCACCTCAGGGGGGAATATAGAGCTAGTGGGACCGTTAGTTTCTGGAAGGATATCTAACCTCACTCTGAAATTTAACCGAACACGTACATCGGATCGTGGACAGTACAACTGCCAAGCGAACATTACTATCCCACTAGCAGCCATCTCAAACCTAACAAATGCCTCAGCAGTGACTGTCAGTGTACAAGGTCAGTGTATCCATCATGTAAGTTTTGTTTGATCTTGTAGCAATTTCAATTTGTGTATATCTCTGCACACAGTTCCTCCTCCACAGATTACTATTTCTGGGTCCCCAGTGAATGACTCTTTCTTTGCTGGTATCCTGTTTAACTTGACGTGCTATATCCAGTTGGATCCAGCAGTTGACACCGAAGTCAGTGTGACTGGAATGTGGAACAGATCAGGAACCCCTCTGGCAAGTGACGGTCGCATCACAGTGTTTGACACATCTGGTGGCCTGCTGCTCTACCAGACCCGAGTTCAGTTCAACCCCCTCAGTGGCGTGGATGATGGGCTGTTTACATGTGCAGCTATTGTTGAGCCTCAAACTCCTTTAGTTGTGGGGATTTCAGCAGTCAATATGCGGCAGATCACCGTTACAGGTTAGTATCAACTATGTACATTCATTTGACACCCAATTGTTGAAGATACTTCATAGCATACCTATGAAATGTCTGCTATGTTTCTTGAAGGTTGAAGTCAGAGAAGTGCATCGCTCCACATGGGGATTATGTATACGTATGTAGTATCAATTGGCATTGGATCAGTAAATAGTACTACGTATATTTGCAAGTGAGTATTCACCTTGTCCTGAATACTTGGAGTGATTTGTAAGAGCTAAAAGAAATCGTATACTTAAATCTTTACCAATTGTATAGTCCTTGGAGGTCAATCTTTTGGCTTGACATTTACTTAAACGTACCCTAGATATGTAAGGTTCTGTTGCGGGTTTTTGTCCTCTAAACTGCCCACAGGACTGCACTCAGCCATCCTAAGTACATTTGTGATTGTAACTACACCCACTCATTAACGAGTATTCAATCAAGCTGCTCAGGTAATGCTAACTCGCTTACATGGCAATACCTTTTGTATCATTCTTTTTTGGATGGAAGAGTCTTTTCCATAGGTGGACTTGTCATCAACCAGCAAGGGAAATGCAAGAATTTCCTCTTCCGCTTCTTCCTACTTGAACCCTTGTGCTTTGTAGCATTGATGTATTGATTGTACATTCATCATTAGATACTCATTACCCTGTGTGTATGCACACAGCCGGGGTAAAGTGATCGGTTGTGTCTGTGGAGTACACAAAAATCAGCAGTTTGAGCAGTGAAGGCCTTGTTGAAACCAGTGACGGTATTCAGAAAATACTAGCGTCCATAGACCGGAGATCCACTCGAGAGGCTGAGAAGAGCTGCGTGAAAGTCGAAATTAGCCTTGTTTCTAGTTCGTAAAACTTGACCACACCCTGTTTCTAACATTACTGCCACTTATTTCATTCTGCATATATATCCGCACGCAAACTGAGCTGTATTGAAAATCAGTATCCCAGCTAGCTCATCGATTGTGCATGCTGTATTGAAAACAGCCGTAGGCAATAAAGTCTATATGCACATTGTGCATCTTTCTAAAGTAGTGCATTGGTATGTGCTCTGCTGAGCACCTCTAGTTTGTTAAGAGAACTTGAGTCAGCATTTTTCTGTTCTTACCTCTGCAGATATACCTCTTCCGCCTACAATAATGATCACTAGCGATGGAGATCCTGTTGTTGGGAACTTGTATAACCTTACATGTACGGTGACTGAGAATTTAACAGCGGATGGAGTGATCACATGGATCAATTCAACTGGAAGCCCACTTAGCCTAGGCGGTGGTGTAATGGTGGGAGACATGGTCATAACAGGCAACACAGCCACCCGCCAACTTAAATTCAATCCACTACGCACATCCCATGGAGGAGGGTACACCTGCACTGCAAACCTCACCTTCCCCGAAGTATCCATCCCAGATGTTAATGTCAGTACTTCAGTTTCTCTCGCTGTGCTGAGTAAGTGTGTGTCCCTACATTCTGTGGGCTTTTACAGAAATTACTTCATTGTATTTCTTTGTACACAGTTCCACAACCAACCATCTCTATATCAAGCAACCGCACTGGTGTGCTCTATGCTGGGACCTCTCTCACCCTCTCTTGCTCTATTCAACTGAATAGTTCAGTGGACACGAACGTCAACGTATCCCACAAATGGAGTGGGCCAGGATCGCAACAAGTTACTAACAGTAGCTGTGTGATGGTGTCAAAACTTGTTTCAAGATCTGCCTCTTTGTATGAAACAACCATTGAGTTCAGCCCCTTGAACACCGCTGATACTGGCGACTATGCTTGTGAAGCTCTTGTCGTTCCAGTTCCGGAGTCTGACTTCATCAATATGAGCATGATGATAGCAGAGAGTGAGAGTATCACAGTGGAAGGTTAGTAGACTGCCAGGTTTTTCGCAACACATAAAAGTGCTTTGTCTTTGAGCTATATGGTGCATAGATACATAGTTAACCTTTGGAAGTTAATCGCCTTTCCAAATTTATGTTTCATAGCCTTGTTCCCACTTTTGCACAATATGAGTATATTCCTTTGAGGTTGGAGTCACTCATGTGCTGACCACATGGCCATTTACTGATGTGGCCCAGTAATCCTTAAATAACCCCTTTCAATAATTGAGCCCCCAAAGTTGGTGGGTTTATATCAAGGGGTAACCATACTTCAAGACACTATAGTACTCTTTCTTTATCCACTGAAGCACTCCCTGCCCCACAATTGGATATCCGGACTGCTGGTATATCTACTGCTGGACGGACGTATACTCTGACCTGTACCGCATTGGTGGTCAAGAATCTGGTGGTTGAACCTACCGTGGAGTGGCGGTTCTTCAATGGAAGTACTATTGTTGGTGGAAATGGCATATCAGTAGATAGTCCAATGAATTCAGGCAACACCACCACCCTCACCCTCACCTTTGACCCACTACTCAACTCCCATGCAGGGCAGTACACCTGCAGTGCTAATGTCACAGCCAAATCCATCATTCTGAATAGCAATGAAAGAGTTGCCGATGTTATTGTGCAAAGTAAGTCAGTAAGAAATTGTGTGATGTGGTGCTGTTTACATGACTACCTTGTCTTCTCTATCTGCAGTCCCAGCTCCCACTGTGACTATCAGTCCTGTACAGCCACAACCTTACAATGGAACATATTTCAACCTGTCCTGCACCATTACGCTGGATCCAGCAGTGAACACTGCTGTGAATGTCACTGGGACATGGTCGAAATCTGGCAGTGAGCTAACTACTGATAACACTGCTTGCATTACTATATCACAAACCCGGCTAGTAACGACCAACCCTTCTACATACCAAACTCTGCTACAGTTTGAGCCTCTTGGAAACGATTCCACAGATGGTGGTTTGTACATCTGTGAGGCCACTGTCGTACCATATCCTGATACCCGGTTTGTCGCCAATACCTCTATGAGAGATGAATATGAGCTGGATGTTCAAGGTAATCCTACTATGTGCATACGTACGTAGTACATACATGTACGTACTGTGAATAGCTATTGCACATAATTATAATTATAATGTTTTAAAGTAGGCTGAGCAATGGGCATTGTTGAAAGAAAAGCATCAATTTTTAGGCACCACATATCATCATCAGTACGATATGTACTGACCACGAAATGTTTTGCCATATAGCAAGGGCTTTAGAATTTTGCCTCTCAGCTATTCTATATACGTATCGAAAGACAACATTTCCAGGCATCAGTTTTTCAACTGTCTGCCATGTCTGTGGAATTCTCTTCCTCCAATTGATCTCAGCCTCTCACTCATGTAGCCTGTACTTTCTCTGCCCATGCCAAAATCGTATGTCAGTTGCATGTATCCACACTCGCTATTATTACACTCCTGGTAGGGGAAAAGTTGTGCCGCGTAAATAATGTAATGTTTGACTACTTAACACTGTCGTGACCGTTGTGATGGAGATATGAGCGCTTTGTAGTGCTGTCGGCCGCCATTGCTCGATCGCTCTCTTCGAACTTCGTTGCCAGTACAGATCTTACGAAGGCCCCAAAAAGATTCTGACCACACAGGTGTGAGCGCTGTTGTTCACTGACGCTCACATGCCAAAACTTACCGTGCTGGTGAAGTTGTGAGCGCTGTAATAAGTTCGTCTCCCCTTTGGACGGACACCATTGCGGACTCGATCAATCGACCGAGCATGGTCCTCACATGACATGTGCGTTCATTGGAGTGAGTTGAAACGCCTACCATGAGCGACCAGCAAGTTGTGACTGGTTGCAACGCGGCTGGCTACCATAGGAGTGTGGTTGCCCCCCTGTATACATGTACATGTATTATATTTTGGGTGTCAATAGAGCTTGTTGACACACCCTCAGCACAATCACTAATTTTGACAACACTTACTTCCTTTTCTATACTCACCTGTGCTGTAAAACCAGAATAAATTAGAGCAATCCACAATCCACTTTCTGATATCGATCTTACTGCATTTCCCCAAAAAGCACACAACAGAACTCTTCGTACTACAGTGATGACGTAGTTGAAAGGTGCCGACCACAGTTTATATAGCGTAACCCACTAATTGGAAGTTATACCTGTCGTACCTACCCCTTGTATAACTACCATACACCCTTGTCAGCACATTTTAGTGTACACAGAAGCCACTTCAGTATACTCAGCAAGTGCACTTAGAAGCGGGCAAGTGGAAAAGGCGGATACGGTCAGACGCGGACGCGGACGCGGACACGGACGCGGACACGGACACAGACCAAAATTAATTTTTCAGCCCTTTTCAGCGTTGAAGTTGCTTGCTTAGCCTATTGAACCGTCTTTCATGTCTTACCTGGAGTCAGCAGAGGTCAAAGGCCACGAGCATATTTAATGAGTTTCAACGAAAAGATTAGAAGAGCTTTTATTTTGTGCAGAAACCAAACTCAACTTCTCAAGCATTTTGCCAAAGCATAGGAAGCAGAAATAATATTCCTATACCATCTATGATGGCTGATCGAAGCTCGAACTTTCATTGTTGAAACTTATTAAATATGCACGTGGCCTTTGACCTCTGCTGACTCAGTTAAGACGTGAAACAATAGGCTGAGCAAGTAACTTTTAGCGAGTGAATAATGTTTATTTTCTGTCCTACACTGCAAAGGGCTGAAAAGGGCTGAAAAATGAATTTTGGTTCGTGTCCGTGTCCGTGTCCGCATCCATGTCCGCGTCCGACCGTATCCGCCTTTTCCACTTGCCCCTTAGAAGCCACTGTAGTACAAGCCAGTTGTACTACCAGCTGCTGTGGTTTATCAGGAACACACTGGGCTGTTATTCAATTAGAAGCCTCGGCTGCGCCTCGGCCTCTAATTGAATAACAGCCTCGTAACAGCCTGGGTGCATTCCTGATAAACCACAGCAGCTGGTAGTATAACTATAACTTGAAGTACTTACACTTGAATGGTATACGTAGCTGTGTAGCTACAAACTAGGTCACTTTTGACACATATGTACACTCCAGCATATTGATTGTCATTGCTTCAATCTTGAAGACAAGAAGAAAGTGACCCAACCACATACTAGCTTTCCATACATCCACAATTTTTGTTGCTGATTATTTTACTCCCGAGGGGGGTACGACAATGGAAACTAACTGGAGAAAGCACAGCCTATTTAAACCCTGCTGGGACCGACAGCTTAATGTCCCCTCCAGAGGACATGAAGGGTAATCTCGATCCTCTTCTAAAGTTTGGGTCCTGGGCTGAGTGCAACCTGAAGGAAAAATAAGCTCTGCTGCCTCCTAGTGGGGTTGGAACCTGGGACCTCTGACTCTGTGGTACTTGTGGTACATCTGTAAGATACATTAAATTTTGTATTCTGTTTCACAGCTCTGCCACTCCCTAATGTCAGTTTCACGGCTTCCAGTGGTCAAATTGTGAGTGGAGAGCAATACACCCTCACCTGCACCGTCCAGGTAGTTCGCTTCCTTGCAAATCAGCCTGAAGTCACATGGCTAGATGCTAGTGGCAGCCAACTAGTTGGAAATGGCATCACTGTAGGGCCACTAAGGAGACGTAACAACACCACCACTCTTCCTTTCACGATTGACCCACTTGACCAAACTCACCAAGGGAGCTATACTTGCCGAGCCTGCATCTCCATTGATAAGGTCGCTATACAAGATCATTGTAACGATGTCACAGCACAGATTACTTTGCAAGGTGAGCAGTTACTGTAATTGTGCATGTCCTTTTCATGACTTATTTTGGTTTCCTTAAATGTAAATTGCAACGACTACAAAAGTTACAATATGCACTGTCTATGTAGGTGCTAGTGCTTTGTACAAACAGAATCTCGACAGTTAGTGCTGGGTAACATACGTACGTATGTCATACCACATATCACTATACGTACGTTACAGCGTGATCTATTGTCAACATTTTTCCCAGCACTGTCTGAGAATCCTATGGTAATACTTGGCAATCACTCTTCATTAGGAGCTAAGTCATAGATTTGTGGGTGTTTTGAGTGTGAGTCATCCTTGTTCTTGCAGTGCCAAGCAGCATACGAAACCTGATGGTTGCTAGGGTGTCTGACAACTCTATTAGCATTACTTGGCAAGAACCAATCACGATCAATGGTATTGTGAGCTACACAATAGAAGTGGGAGAGTACACTGCCACCTCTGGGAGAGACTTAGTGCTGGTGCCGTTAAACCCGGAGGTGAAGAGGAGCATCCCTGTTTCCATGTTGAGTGCAACTGCAGTGGGCGGGGAGTTTACACTCACAATTGCTGCTCAAGGTTTACGTAAGTTGTTATTGTCATTGCATGATAGCAGAGTTAGATCAATGTAGTGCAGCAGATTGTCCAGTCGGCTAAATGACAGTCAATACCACTACATGCAGTTACACCCCACATGTTGAGGAGAGATGTATCCCTCGCTATGCTACGTATTAGTTCCAAAACGACTCCTGCCAGCCAGTACAACCTCATTCTGAGGTGTGCTAGTGTTGATCTGATTATAAATCCATTGGACAGTATGCTGAAACTATTCATTGTATTCATTACCAGTTCTGTTGCACCCCACATGTTGACATGGTTGACATGGTTGACCCACAAGAGATGTATGAATGATACATCCCTCTTGATTACAAAATTATACTAGTGGTTCCAATACGACTGTTGCCAGTCAGTATAACCTCAAGCTGCTGTTTCAAAATCCACTGGACTATAGCATGGTGGAGAATTAACCGAACATTCATACAATTTGAAACTGCTTGGTCAGTGGGTGGGCAATAACATCATATTTTCCTGCTGGTTATTGTCATTGTCAGGCATCACTGACATGGACAGCTTCTCCTTGCTCCAGTTTCTTCTGATGCAAAATACCTACTATTACAATTAATATCCACTACCATTCGGCCGAATCTTATGCAGAGTTCTGAATATAAAGCCTCAAGCGCTCTCCTGTTGATTCCGGTTTGTTTCTTGTATTGATTGTATCTCTGTAAACCCTCCAGGTGCCTTTGTTCCATTCTCTGCGAATGTCACTGCAGTCAACCTTGCTGGACCTGGGGACCCCACGGATACTGTCTTTTTCACATTAGAGGGAGGTATGGTACTACTAGTAGGCAAGATTTTTCTAAAGATGTGAAGGCAGCTTTAATGAGATGTAACATATGCCACACCAACTTGAAGTACGTGCTCAGCTACTTCCACCTCATTCGCCTACGTGAGTAATCCAGCGCCGGACAGCTCGAGCTGCTGCTCCCCAATTGCGTCTGCTTCTGAATCAGCTGCTGCTCCCGATTGCATCGATCCGCTTTCAACTGCTGCTCCCCGCTTGCGTTCGCTTGTACATATATACATTACACATCCTTGGTTGTATAAACCATTCCTTAAGGAGATCCGCTGTCATACTCCTCATTCATGTCCTGTATTCTGTATAGAATGGCTAGCTGGCTACGCAACACTACCTGGTGCATTGTATCTCAACATGTGAAATTATGAACTGTGACTTGACGGAGCCTATGCAACAGCCTTTAGCAATAGCAGACAATCTAGAGATACAGGACGCTGTGGAACCACGCGTTTGAGTGTATGAAACGTATTCATCCCTGTAAGAAACCATAGCTCAAAATATCCTCAATGGCAGAGGTGTAAAACCTACACTGCTTGCATTGCAGCCACAACCCAATCAGAAGTTGCTTATTCTTGGTTCAGAACTTGTATCCACAATGAACAGTTGTTATACTGTTGCTGCAGGGCCTGAAACTGCACCGCACAATGTAACCGTAAACCGACTAAATGGTACCGCCATGAATGTCAGCTGGGTCCCACTGAACTTAGTGGAGGCTCGAGGATTTATTCAAATCTATGTCATCACATATGAGCCGGCAAGTGGTGGCAATCGACGTAAGAGACAGCTACAGGAAGCACAAGCAGATGCAAGTGCTAGCTCTAGCATTGTCGGTGGCTTGCGGCCTGGTGTCCCATATGATGTTACTGTTTCGGGACAGACTGTGGCACGTGGTCAAAGTGAGTTCATAGGTTTAGTGATATACATGTATGTTAAATTTGTGTTGTTCAGCCTCAAGATCACAGTCTCTTGAGCATATTTGCACACATGCTTCATGCTGAAAATCATTTGTGTACGGGTAGTGCTGGGGAGTACGGAGAGGTGGCTAATCACTCAGTGGCGGATCTAGGGGGGGGGGGGGGGGGGGGGGGGGGGGCACCCCCCTTTGCTTCTTCATCACTTTATTTTCCTCCTTATTAACTTGCTGCCGCTACGTTGCAACTCGTACTCCTGGCCTGGCCTCCTCAGCTCGCAATATCGTGCGTTGCCTGAAACCGAACGGCTTGGGAACGAGACCACGATCTAGTATACCCCTCTGTGTACGTACGTATTACGTTCGTGAGCGAAATTTGAGCTAGGAAGAAGCTCATGGCGGCCCTGGGACCTGCAATCCTCGAACTAACTTGCAGTGCAAAGCGCAAAGGTGCCACGAGAGCCCATCCTGAGAAGTGAAAAATGAAGGCAAAAAAAAATTTCCGCGCCACTGCCTCCGGCAGCGTTTAATATATAGCACCCCCCCCCCCCCCCCCCTTTCAGAAATGCTGTATCCGCCCCTGGTCCAGTCCATTGTTCCTGTCCGTATTCAAGTCCGGTGATTGGAGAAACCTCAGAGTGTGATAGAGTCACACAAATTGCCAGATGTATTAAAATTGAGCCCCCACTTAATTCAAGTGGCTGTAACAACAATTGCTAAGTATGTATATAGTTTATACCCCATGTGTCTTCCCTATCAGCCAAACAATGGCACAGAGTGATGTGCAAATGATCAGAAGATGTGAACATTTTACTAGCATGTTGTTCTTCTCCAGGTTCGCCGGTAGTACGTGCACCACCAGAACCCACACCTGTTCCTCCACCTAACAGTTAGTGCTGGACAACGCAGATATGTTGTATCACATCACTGTACACTAGCTACACAAGAAATAAAAATGTGAGACAAGATAGAGGGATAGCAGTAAGGCAAAAAGTTACTAGGTAGCTAGTGACGATAGTACCAAACAGTTCACCCTATGTACGTACTTACGTATCTCTCGTACATCTCGATACAATTTAAGGATGTTTCTGTCATTATTTTTAGCAGCAGGCGCATGCTTGAGCTGAAGTTTGCAAGCAGCAGGAGTCTGTCTCAGACACAGCAGACTCTTGAGCAATTATTGCATTTCGTTGCTAAGTTCAAAGTTCAAAGCATGATGGATTGTATATGCTATCATCCCTACCTCCTTTCCCGACTTTTTGGCGTTCTGCTATGCCTACATTATTTCACAATTTCAATGTTTTGCAATACTTGTTTATGTCATTTTTTAAGCAGCACCTGCATGCTTGAGCTGATCAAGATTTGCCATCTGTCACATAGCAGCATTGTCCATGTGTCTCCCATATGCAGCTCCCTCCGAGCCTCAAGATCTACAAGTTGTCAACGTCTTCCACATCAGCCTCGGACTAACCTGGCACCCTCCTGCCAATCCAAATGGAATCATTACCCAGTACACGGTTAGGTTTGTTGATTGTGTTGTAGCCAGAATTGGAACTTTATAACAGCTTTAATAGTATGTATATAGCCAGCTCTGTCACCTTCCCCTTTTCTTCCTTCTCTCCCTCCTATGTACCTCCCCCCTCCTCCCTCTACACTCCCCCTCTTCCTCCCCCCTCCCTCCCTCCCTCCCTCCCTCCCTCCCTCCCTCCCTCCCTCCCTCCCTCCCTCCCTCCCTCCCCCTCTCCCTCCCTCCCACCCCCCTCCCTCCCCCTCCCTCCCTACTCCCCCCACCTTCCCTCCCATCCCTACCTTCCTCCTTCAATGCATAGGTATGCTATTCAATTCTGTGTCCAGGTTCAAATGACCTGGTTGTGCTCGCTCGAGAGTACATGCCTGGGCGCACATACACACTGGATGGGTTGTCTCCTGGAACTACATACAACATACGTGTGACAGCTACCACAAGCGGTGGAGAGGGGAATGCAGCTATGATTACAAGTACAACCACTTTTGGAGGTTAGTATTATGGAGATTTAGAAATTAACTGATGTCAATTATGGAGATTTAGAAATTAACTGATGTCAATTAGCTAATTAACATAATATTAAATTTTGTGTCAATACAAACTGGCCTATAGAACACAGTTTCATTCCATTGGATCGCTATTATATCACCGTGCATGTGAAAGACATCAATGCAGAGAAAATACAATGATTGTGTGCGGGTAAACAGAAGAATGGAGGTATCCACTTTACGAATGGTTTGTATAGCAGTTGCCCCTATTATAGTGCTGTATATGGAGTGGAGCTATTTGGGTGGTACATTATTGGGAGCCCCAACTAGGGCTACCATTTATGCATTCCATGTGGGTTCTGGTATGAGTCCTGTGTGCGCCTGTGTGCATTTCTGCATGCAGTGTACCCACCTCAGATCAGTGGGTTTCCAACAACTGTCCAAGGCATCTACAGCATGAGCATCCAACTCCGGACTACCTACGGTCCTATCAGGTTAGTTTTGAATCTGTGATTGGTTCACATCACTAGCGGATGACAAGGTTTTTTTTTGTTACAGCAACAGCATCAGAGCAGTTCAATCACTATAGCCACATGTGTGTAATAGTGATTCAACTGCTCTGATGCTGTTGCTGGGTCCCCAAGCTCAACATCGTCTTTGCTGTACAAGCTAGCAAATGGCTTAGAAGTCTTCCCAAGTATTCCTCCAGTACTTGTTTGGCTAGTTAAACATTTTGATAACTAATACCTTACAAGAATGTTTCTCTGAGGATTAGTGATGGCCTATCCTACTCAACCAAGGATTCAGTAAGCACCGCAAACACTACCATCACAAGTTAAGAATGCAATATGTGTTTGCATGTGAACTGTGCATGTGCAGGTCGAAACCCGGTTGCCTCAAAATGGTCTCATGCTAGAATTCCACGAATTGTAGCTAGCCGCAACTGCTGCTGTTCCCAGCTTGCAGACAAAAGAAGTCATGGCGAGTACTACGGTGAAAGTGGTGTTGTTCTGTACATAAATTAGTTCCAGAAGTGCTTCAGTTGGTAAGATACCACATTCTCTGGTATTTCCAACAATAAGTATTCTTTACAGCTCTTTTTTTGTAGATGAACCTGAAGTACGAATGATGATCTCCTAGACATCCTGCTGATCATTATTGCCCTCCTCTTTTAGCTAGCAACTTCAACTTTTACTTGTAGTAGCAACAAACATTGCCATAAAACATTTCTCTCTCTCTTTCCCTCTCTCCTTCGCTCCTTGACTTCCTCCCTCCTTCCTCTTCCTGCTCCCTCCGCCTCCCACCTCCCCTTCCTCCCTCCCTCCCTCTCTCTTTCCTTCTCCATGATACACGGTCATGTGCGCACACCCACGTACCCCCCCACCCCACACACACACACACACACACACACACACACACACACACGTACACACAAACATAACCCATATGCACACACACACACAGTCATTACAAGGTAGTCGTCGTGTCTACTGGTAACAGAGGCATTGACACCAGGACTGAGGTCCCAGACGATATGCTCCTCCCGGCCAGCCAGAGCCAGACCTACTACTATGCTGCAGGTGCCAGCATTGTGGGAGACCTCCAGACCTCGTTCTCTGTCGGGAATGGTCAGATCTCTGCACTGAATAGCATGGCATTTGAGAATGTTCGTCTGAGTGCAAACCAGCCGTACGTTTTCTTCACAAGGGCCTACTCCAGCGAGATAGTGAGTTACATAATACATGTGGGAAATGGGAGAGATGGAGTAGAGAGGGGGGAGAGAAGAGAAAGGAGGAGAGGAGGAATGAGGGTGGGAAGGAGGTAAAAGAAAGAGAGTATAGGAGGGACTCGGGGAAGGGAGAAGGGGAGGCTTGGCACATGCTAGTAGGCTTAAAATATCAAAATAATTTCTCTGCAGCCAACCGTATTCAATGACAGTCAAGTAACTCCAGTGTACAGTAAGTGCAATGGTTGTGTTGCAATGTTAGCATACATACGTGACGTAATATAATTTAATGTGCCTGTGATATTGCAACCTGAGTATACATTCACAATACTATTGCTGAAGGGTGATGAGGAGGTTACTTCTGTATATTTCCTAGCCTCATTCCCAGGCCATTCTCACCTTCAGTATACTGTAAGCAATCAAATACTGGTGGTGGGAATGGCCTGGGAATGAGGTCATAGTTTCCTACTATTGTGCAAGAGAATGCCATGAAGAGCTGGTGGTAGAATTGTAAACAGTCAGAAAAAAGCCATGGCATGCCTGTAATGTAGCTCTCAAGGTTTATAAGAACTTTGATCCGGTAATTAATTGTAGGTGGTTTCAGCAAAGATGTAGGTGCAGGGAACTATAAATAAGATTCACAAATTTCTAGAACCGCAAAATTGGATGCTGTGTAATTGCTGAATATTACATTAGGGTGTGCAGGAAGCCTCATGCTAATAATTGGGTTTGCATGTTTTCTGGAGATACATAAAAATTAGTAGGGCTGCAAGTCTCGAGTCTTTTTTATGTCAAAATGGATGTACTCCAGATATGATAGCATACATTCCTTAGGTTACCTCACTTGTAGCCTCGTTCCCAGGCCTTCTACACCTCCAGTTTTTGATCGCTTGCAGTATGCAAAAAAATGCATGGCCCCTCCGTTTTTGCATACCCCCAAAACTGGAGGTGTAGAAGGGCTGGGAATGAGGCTACTCACTTATAATGTTTGTTAGGAGCTCTGTTTTCCCGTAGTCTTTGCTGAGGGCACATCACCTCCTGAAAGCAGCAGTGTTGGAGCTATTGCTGGTGCACTTGCAGCAGTGGGCAGTGTCACTATCTTCTCCATCAGTATTGTCGTCATGGTTGTTGTCATAGTTATTACTGTAACAAGGAGTCGTCGAGCCCGGTTTGACTTGCATAAGGAAGAGAGGTTAGGAAATCTATTGTACCTGTCTGATCTACAGGCATTAAATGACTGGGTTGCATAGCACAATTATTATGACTATTGCTTGCTGTCAATGACAATGCCTTGAGTTAACCATTAATGAATGATTGTACCAATCTCCTACGGTGAATGTTCTTCCAATCCAAAGTTTGTAAGATAGAAGGCTAGCTGCATGTGTGATGATTGACTAGCCTCGTTCCCAGGCCCACTTTCGGTTCCATACTGCAAGCAACGAAAATCTGGGTGGGGGCCTGGGATTGAGGCTAATGATTGACCAATGTCTGGTAACTTTCAGCCACAGTGCAGCTGACATGTCTGGACGTGCCTCTGAGATCAAGTTTAAAGAGAACATCCAAATGGCAGAATGTATGGCATATGGGAGTCTTGCTACACATCAAGCACGAGGAAGAGGGAATTACTCGGTTGGCCAAAGTCTTCCTGGTGCAGTGATCGAAGGACAACAGAGAGAGGAGGGTGAAAAATATGCCTGTGAAGATAATGATGAAATTTATGAACCTATACCTAATTAGACGGTATAATTAGGACCAGTTTTGTAGCTATGCACTGTACTAATATTGTGAAACTTTTATATACCTTTGGAGTGTTCATTTTAACTTGAAGACAATTATTGTATAATTATACAGTACACTGTGTCTGAGGAATGGGTGTTGTTTTTATAGTCCAGAGAGTATAACTATACTGCCTAGCTGTCTGAGCCACCTTTATGAGAACTTGCTTGGGACCCTCATGCAGATGACAATGGATTCCTGTCAAAATGAATGGAAGTACTCAACAGTCTGGGTATAAGTACGTACTGGGTCTGGTGAACTGCATCCGCAATCTGTTGATCTGGGCGATCTGTACTATAACTAGGAGAATGCATGGCATTGTGGGGCAAGCGTGAGCGAGTGCAATGCAATGCAGAACAAGTATTTTCATGCATGCAAATGCAGTCAGTCAAATTTTTAATGTCCCCTGCCAATGCAGCCGACCAGCTTGCAGCAGATGGAAAAGAACTCCTCGTGACAACTTCTTTTCGTGTAGTAGAAAGGCCACTGGAATGACCGGTGCTTCTTCAAAAAGGGTGTGTCGGAAAGTCAGGGTTAATATGTAGAAATCCCCCAATTGAAAGGTGGTATCATAAGATAGTAGCTAATTGGGGTGAGGGTGAGTCCACTAGTAACACTACTCGATCGAGCTCTTCAAGTAGTGCTGTGTGAGC
Source organism: Axinella damicornis (assembly GCA_963931865.1). NCBI lineage: Eukaryota > Metazoa > Porifera > Demospongiae > Axinellida > Axinellidae > Axinella > Axinella damicornis. The sequence goes on from OZ007517.1 coordinate 8,387,302, forward strand.
ACAGACACATACTAGGTCAGGGTGTGTACGTATTGCATGCACAAAATCAGGCATATCTGTTGCCAGTTCGTGGAGGTTATACAAAGAATCGTGACAAACGTTGCCTCTCAAGCATCTTGTGTCTTACATTCTTTACCTGTTTCTTATTATGAGGCTGCAGAACAGAAGCGTGTGTTGGGGGTGGAACTTGTGTGATGTGGCTTCTGTAAACCTTTGCTGTTGTGGTGTGCGTACATTCCTTTTATAGGCTTCGAAGAACAGATGGGCATGTTCAAATGTGTGGCCTTGTGATGTGCTTTGCAGAGTTTCCGTGGTGGAAGTTGACCGCAGCATTTCCTTTGAACTACTTGGGGTGAGCAGTTGGTATGCATGCTTCATGAAAGCAGAGGATGGCCCATTTGGTGTGCTTATCTGGAAATAGGATTTCTGCACTTTGGGATTTTTCTTTGGTAGTTGTCGTACTCCCTGGTTTGTCCACCGATACAGGTCACAGCGCCAATCATCTGTAATGGTTGTTAAGGCATTTTCATGAGGCCTAGGCTTCTGTGAGTCTTACTATCACAAGTAGAGGAACAAAACTGACTGCTTTATTTTTCTCCATGCAGGTAATCTGCAAATGAAGATATGTACACATGCACGGCAACAGAGTCTGATCGGTGATTGGTCACTGCAGCAGTGTTTGCTTCCGTGACTCTGAGTCTTCCGAAGTAGATAAATTGGGAATGGAATGGTGTTACACATTATAAACTCTGCAAAGTTCCTCCTAACATTTCCCAAGCTAGTAGCTAGGTATATTAAAACTGGCACTGTATTCTATAGCACTGTACTATGCGTAATCTATAGGCTTTGCACACAGCACAACAAAAAATGCGGGTAAGGGATGAGAAACAAATAGTGGCCTTCTAGCTATACTTTATGGATGATGCTGCTTTGTGTCATCATCGCTCTGATAGATGTATTACATTCAGCGTGGGTGTGGTTCGGGGGGGGGGGGGGGGGGGGGGGGGGGGGGGGGCTGGATTAGTTGACCGATATCAGAAAGTGCGCGACCTACTTATGCGCTCTTGTACGGCTCTGCTCCTGGTGGGCGTGTCAAGTATTGACTGCCAGACCAATATCAACGTCCTAAACTAGTCTCGGAACCAGACCCTACTACAGTGAAGGCAGAGGGCGCCGAAAGTCGCTATAACGAGCGCAGTTCCCGAATGTGCACTATACTACTGAACTCACTACATGCATGAGTTGCCAGGACTTATCAGTGGACATATATATTTGAAAAGGTGAGTTGATGTCTTGCTGTGCTCAGTACCAACATGCAGGTTTTTTCGTTCCCAGGGGCCCAAGCAACCCCATACAGCGAGGATCACTTGCAGTATGATACCCCGGCGAGGATTGTTTGAGCCCGCTGTGTACAATTGTAGCTAAGGTTTCTGAGCTTGTTTTCTGCATGGGATAAACAATTTGTTGTGTACAAGTTGCAGGCTAGCTATAGCTAGGTTGACAAGCCATTTGACCTCTCCCGTTCCTGACCGCTATATAGCTACCTGGCAATAGTCATGATTTCGATGGGTTGCTACTAAAACCCTGTCACTGCTAATCAATGAAAGGGGGGGGGGGGTGCTTTTGTCAAGCGCATGTAGGTTATATTAGTGGATCAGTGGATCAGGTGTTTAACTGAAATTACCGGTTTTGGACTTGTCAATTTTGACGCACAATTAGAGTGGCGTATACGTTAGCACATGAGGAAAGATACCAGGCCCTCCGCGTTCTTTCATGCAACCGAAAGAGGCACGAGGGCCTGGGAACAAGGCTAGTGTTTAACAGCTGACTTCTGATTTGTACGTACGTATAGCCAAAAGATACGTCACACTGCATTTCAATTTCAGCATGGTCTCCTCTAGCTTTTGTTATTCTTGTTGCATGTTTTCCAACTCTATGTAGTCCATTCCACTAGAATAGCACCATTTCATGTGGGAATGCATTGACAAGTAGGGCCCATTGTTGGCCTCCTTATAGTCAAGTTGAAGTTCAGTAAACCTAGCTGTTGTATAGTAGACCTAGGCAGAATGAAAACCTTTGACACGGCCTTAAGACTAGCTCTGTTATAGCGTGTAGCTTTCTATCAAAATTCCCAGGCCCTAACTGGAGAGACCCGGTTTTTTGTCTTGTTTCCAAACCCCCATCTCAGTGAGGAAGGGCCGGAGTGTAACACATTGGGTAGTCAGGCACTAAACAAAGTGGCAAATTGTGTAAGTGGTTACAGCTTATAAATTGTCCGTCATGCATGTGGAGATACAAGCAAATGAGTGCTTAATATTCGCAGCATGCAGTAGGCAGTAGGTTTTGAAGTGTTTGGTCACATGACTACTGTGGTTTGGGATGCACAGTGTGTACAACGAAGAATTGGAATGAAATTTAGGGTGAATGTTGGGGTAGCCTCAGTCCCAGGCTCTCTCCTCTAAATGGGGGGGGGGGGGGGGGGGGGGGGGGGGGAAGAGAACCGAGAGCCGAGAGCCTTGGAGCCTTGACCCAGCAGCAAATAAGTCTGGACTTTAAAGCATTCAAATCTAGCCAAATGAACGATGAATTGAATCAGAAACTCCTGAAATGACTACGGTCCCATCCCTCCTATGTCCACCTCATGTCATGTGATGAATACTCCCATTTTGCTCTGCTCTCCGCTTCTGGTTATTATGGTCAAGGTGAACAGAAGAATAAGAAATGTTAGGCCTGGGAACAAGGCTAGCAGTCAAGTAAGCACTGCTTACACCTGAACATTCCCTTTCACCTTGTGTGTTTTGCAAACAGCCCTGAAGGATGTACAAACAAGAATGACAATCTTAAGTTGCATGACTGCAGACCAAGTGTAACGGCCAATGTATACATCACTTTGAGTTAGCAGACAAAAATACCAGAGAAGTTTAAATGTTTGAGTACTCGGGGTATGATTACACCACCATCATAACCATCATCCACAAACACTTTCCTTTAATAATTGTGCCGGTTGCCCTGTACCAGGAGTGCAGTTATGTACCACTTGGTGTTGTTTACATTCTGTGGACGCGTTATTTCCCAACTGGAACTGTTGTTGCATGATAGTGGTAGGAAATATGGTTTCTCATGTCAAAATATTTTCTTTCCATTCCTACACCATGGTTCTAGGTATTGCATGTGTGCTACATTTGTCCATTCAGATGAGATGATAGTGATATATGGTACCACAGCTATAGGCATTGGCCAGGGTCACTATGCCACAGCCATTGAGTGGTTAATACCACGTGTATATAGAAATCAAACATTCTTTCACGATTAACAAAAGTATTGGGGTAATGTTTATCGCTCTCTCGCTGCCATTGTACAATGGTTATAATCACAGGATAAACAGTAGCAGCGGAATGGATCCCATGTCTAAGAAATAGCCAAGTGTGATGGAAAATGGCAGAGCAAAGCCATCACAGTAAGCATTGTAACATTATCGGCACAGCGAAAATATGCCATTGATCTCTATTGTAGTACACATGACCATGAACTAACACATAGTACTTAGGTTCTGCTGAGCTGTTTGGTACTTTCTAGACAAATTATTTTATCAATTTACGGTACCACAATGCGTATTCTATATATCACTCGGCATATCTAACCATACCATCAATGAACAGCCCTCACACTTGCCCACCATGCAGGTGAGAAGCCCTTAAGGCTACCGGTACTTGATCCTTTTTGACCACGGTGAAACAATGTGGAGTTTCTACCTGTGCTGTGCCATATTGTAATAGTACACCAAGGTTGATTCAACCAAATTTGGTTTCCTCAGTTGCAGTTTAGCATCTGATTCACCCCCTGGCCTTCATCAATCTCCTGCCTATATATACTGCATGTCACAGCCACTTATAAAGTCCCCTTGCAGTTGTTTATCATTGACACAAGTATGAATAGCTTTATAGCTTTTGCCACACAAAGCGCAACTACATACCATTAGCTACCCAATAGCTGGTATGTACATGAATATTTACACATGAATATTTGCCTAACCAATAACCTCATCATGTGAATATTGCACCCAGATGGTCCCAACATGAATGTTAGTACACTCTACATGGGTATATCCAATAAAGTAAGTGCAGCTGTGTTTGTGTGCAGTTGCAGGACTATTGTACAGTGTGCAACCCACAGATTTGCGACTAAGGAAACCCGGCCTGCGGTGGCCCTGGAGGTCGCGTCTAATGCATAGGGCCTATGGCCTAATGACGTATACCCAATACGCAATACCTAATACACGATAGACTTAATAGCTGATACCCAATACGCAATAGCCCTAACACCTATGACCTAACGTGCAATACCCAATACGCGACAGACTTAATACCTGATACCCGATACACAATATGCCTAATACCTACGACTAACGCCGCAATACCCAAAACGCGATTGACCGTACCTAATACCCAACACGGAATAGCCCTAATAAGTTCGCACACAGCGCTGATCGATGCCCAGGATATGATGTAATCGCAAGAATGAACCCTGACCTAGTACCTTGCAATGGACGCCAACTTCGATCGATGACCTCCACCTGTTACATCATATCCTGGGCATCGATCAGCGCTGTGTGCGAACTTAGTGAGCCCCAATTGCGGGTCATTGCGACATTAGGGCTATTCCGTGTTGGATATTAGGTATTATGTTTTGGGTTTTGCGGCGTTAGTCGTAGGTATCAGGTATTAAGTCTGTCGCGTATTGGGTATTGCACATTAGGTCATAGGTGTTAGGGCTATTGCGTATTGGGTATCAGCTATTAAGTCTATCGTGCATTAGGTATTGCGTATTGGGTATACGTCATTAGGCCACAGGCCCTATGCATTACGGACGCGACCTCCAGGGCCATCGCACAACCCTACCTAGGTTAAAGCAACCCAACATCTATTACGGGATACATATTTGAGTATGTAATTAATGTGCACTGTTACAATATGTCTCTGACCCAGAGTGGTCCTACCCCTCTGCACTTTTTCCCTTCTGCTAGCCACTCTCTGACCCAGTCGCAGACTTGTCAGACTTGGGCCATGGGCAGGATAAAAATGCAAGTGCTTACTTGGCCTGAAAGCAGCAACTTGCCGAGTCACACTAGTCGGAATGATGAATCCATGGTGGTGTGGTGCTTTTGATGCAGCATGTTGTTTGGGTTGAGTACCAGTGGGGAATGGATATGGGATGCATACATAGGGTTGTAGGTATATGGGATGAATAGGACTGCAGGTTTACCAACAAGATTAATTCCACCCTTGCTGATTCTGTTGGTGACTCTTGACATGGCTATAGCTAGCCTCAGGCTGACGAACGGCCTGGAAATCTACACATAGGACCACAGTTGGAGGCACAGTTCATGATTAGTTAATTGTAAGGAAATATCACTGCACATGCAATTACCTGGAAGGGTAGTTGTGTGAAGTTTGGGAAGTAAAACCCATTATCTGGACCAGCCGTTAGGCTGAAGGGACTTAAATGAAATATTAACTTTAACTTAGCCTCAGGCTGACAAATGGCCTGGAAAGCTACATAGTCAAATTAAGTTCTCCACTAATGGCCCTATAGTTAACTCACTTCGTATGGCATAAAAATAATTTAATGGAATGAGTGTGGTTAGATATCGAGTCAAGAATCAGCACTGCTTGAAATGGGAGGCCCATCCTCTTTCCAAACTTTACACAACTGCCCTCCAGTCATGCAGTGTGGATTCTTGACTCTAACCACACCCATTCAATTTCATGCTTTGCGAAGCGAGTCACTAGCCAAGAACTTTGACTGTTGAAAGTAGTCCAGTAGTCAAATTGAGGGAGAACAATATGACTGAGAGGGGCTGGCAGTGCTGGAAGAGCCAATATTAATTTTCAGATGAGAAGTTTCTATGCAAGCCTGTCGTCTGGTTCCTGAATGTGGCTAGCTACCATGCTGGGCCACATGGGCCCACAACAAAGAAACCTATAGACCACAATTGTACCATAACTGCCCAACAACCTGGTTGACTGTACCGCAGACTGCCAGCAACCTATACTACGTAGTTGGGGCAATATGGATATGTCTACCGTTCACCTAACTCTCAAATCTGAAGTACTTTTTGATATCTGCAACCCCATGCATCCCATATGGATGCATGCCAGGGGACTCCAAACAGTGGGATTCAGTGGTTAATACACTCCAAACTCTGTTCTGTAGGCTCCCTTATATGGTTTGTTTTCTAACGTTTGTGTTGCTTGCTACTGTATACTTAGTGTCACTTGTTTTTCCCCTTGTGTGTTTTGTTCCTCTGTGATCAGTTAATGTTTTCTAGGCAACGTTTATTTAGCCTGATGGCTAGCTAGCCCCTTTGTGTGCATGTATACATAGGGAGAGGAAAGGGTAAGCCACTGTTCGGAGGACTGTGCTCGATTTGGAATGAGCATGCTGACTTCATTGGAGCTGCCTTCAGAATAGTTCAATTTGAATACTTGGCGAAATGCAAGCTTTTGCAAGCTACTGGAAGCTTTTGCCATGTATCAGGCATTCAGATGTGCAGAACTACCTATAGTCAGTATATGTAAAAGCCACAAAGTTAGGACCCAAGGGAAGTAGAGTTCCTTGTACTTTCATTGCCAGCCATGCCTCAATCTAACACTCCACAAAATGCTATCTACATGTACGTGCACATCAATTACTGTCATCTTTGTTTAAACGACTAAATAGATGTAAACAACAATTTAACAACAACAACAATAGCCAAAAAGAGGACAAAACAAACAACAACTAAAAAAGAACAATGTGTTCAATGAACTAGGAAGGGTTAAATATGTAGTTTAAATAATTGGATAATTAGAGTGAGTATAATTATGTCAAGTGCATGATTCCAGCCAAGCTCACGTATGTATGTATGTATGTATATATGTCCGTACTATAGGAATGCAATATTATTGTGCCCCCATGATGCAGTCCGTTCTGTCTCAAGTTGCTTCTGTGGGCAACTGGAAAGGCAGGGAACGTGAAACGGGCCTGGAGCGGGAACGGAAATGGAATGCTGGTGTTTGCTGTCTGTATACAGCTATTTTGGTCAGGTCAGTGACCTCAAAAACAGTCCGCTTAGGATTTTGTGTCGTTCCCGCTCCCATTCCTGTTTCCGTTCTCGCTCCCGTCCCATTTCCCGTTCTCTGCTTTTCCAGCCGCCAAAAAGAATTAGGTGTAATAAACGTCACAAACATATTTTGTTCATTGTTTGCTGAAGTCTCTAAATGCCTGCTTGAAGTGTAATTTTGGGATAGACTGGCTGATAAAAGGGCCTAAGTGCCCACTTTGTGCATGTGCACGCTGAGTAATTGGATGAGCATGAGCGAGCCCCACACTTGTCATAGTCGAGTGATGGTGGTGTTGATTGTCTACACCGTAAGTCTGGTGCATGCAATTTGACATGAAACGAAGCATTAAAATAATGCTGGTTCCGTGCAAAACATTCGCAGGAATGTGGCTAACAAGATATGAAACGTGCAGAAGACAGCAGCGAAGAGCAACCATATGGAAAATGGCAGGGCAAAGCCAAAACAGTATAGCACTGTAATTACCACTATTGGCACAACAAAAACATACCATACTGTTTGATCTGTATTGCAGCGATCAGAATGAGTAATGCTAGAAACAGGGTGTAGTCAAGTTGGAAACAAGACTTTCATGCAGCTTTTCTCAGCCTCTCAAGTGGATCTCTGGTCTGTGAGCTATGTATGTAGATGCTAGTATTTTCTGAATTCTGGCACTTCTATGGTGAACTAAGCCTTCAACAAGGTCTTCACTGCTCAAACTGCTGGTTTTGTGTGCTCCACAGACAGACAGATAGAAACCGATCACTCAACCCTGCTGCGTGCATGCACTTGGGGTAAAGATATGGGATTTGAATAGCTGGCAGGCATAGTGAAATCTCTGGGATTGGTTTGTTCAGTTGATATGTACATTGTGCGTTTACTTGTATGCTATATACACTAATGTTGACATCAAGAGGGTTCTACAATTCCAACCTGAAACTTCACCTACTACCAAGTACGTGCCAAGCGCCCACCACGTATCAAGCGCCCACCCCCCTCTTCACGTGAAAGATACTGGACAGGGTTCAAAAGCAGTGTAGTAAGGGCCCACCCAGTCTTGAGCAGCATTCATAACCTTTGGGTAAGGTTGTGCATTCAAAAAGGCTGATTTACAGTGAAGTATGAACTACGACGTGCTTCCTCTGTCAAGCATTTTCTTCTCAAGGACTTTGCAAAGACGCGTGATCAATTTCCTTACGTTAAAAATGGACTTATATATTCATAGCCGGTCAATGATATTCACAGCTTACCGCAGCACTTGTTGTCTATACAGCGCTGAATGGGTGGGCAGATACTAAATGCCTAATTAGTCTGAGTATGTATCTAGCGCCCATCCCCCTGTTCAGCGGCGTTCTAATGTCCCCAAACCCTGGGCGCTTAAGACGTACTCTACGGTATTCAACCAAAAGAATCTCTAAATAACGATCAATATAGTCAGGCCAAACAGTCTAATTCATGATTGGGTTTCGCATGACCAACAGCGGCCCATAACAATAAAGGCATCTGTTCTGAAGTTTGGATGTGTATGAATAACTCCAGCATTGTCTTCTTCTTTCTGTGTAGGATTGTGAGATCTTGCAGTCAGTATGGAGGCTGTGCGGCTGCTGACTGCGGCAGTGTTGGTGTGGAGTTGCTGGATCCCACTGCTCACAAATGCACAAGGTAATTTGGACACAGAATTGTAGAAGTGTGAGAGCGAGTTTCTTTGACCTAGATGACTGTAGCTTAGGGTGGTCAGGGGGAGGTGGGAATGTTCGCCCAAAGGGTGAAATGAGTACAAAGGGTGGGTCAGGGGGAGGGGGAAGGTTCACCCAGCTAAATCTGAGTGGGTGTGGTAAGAGTTACGTGTGTATATACTTGGGATGGCTAAGTGCAGTCCATGCGCAACTTGGAGCAAATACGTAACCTACAACACTATGTAGCTGAACTGTGAGTGAGCACTGAGCATGGCTTAGTATTCAACCTTGTAAGTGAAGTCAAGAACAACAAAGCGAAATCGATAATCACTTTGAGGTGGCATCTCAATGCGATTTGAAGCATTTTAAGAGTGAGGAGCAATTAAGTTGCTATTCCTGAATATAATCCTCGTTTCATACGCTGCTCAGCAACAAAGACTTTATGGCAGATCTAATGACGAATATTGAGCTATGATGTAATGTATGGACGTACGGTTGTTCAAGGCGTCTCTATGTCTTGGCACTCTGGTGCCAAGACATAAAGCTATAGACCCTAAAGAGGTACAATTACTTAATTAAGTCACTATTGCCATTTTTGTCAAGCTTCTAATTCAGCCATGAGTGATAGTAGTACCAGGTGTCATGAATGTATGGAAGCAGTTTGTTTCATGTGATTACCTGCTTAATTGCAGGTATTCAGTTAACTCCTGTGGATGGTATGACTCGTACGTATGCCAACAACAGCATTGTGACCAGGACAGACATTGGAACTGGAGATGCAGCTCTGCTCTGCACAACCACCTACTCACCCTGCTGTACATCTGGAAACCCTACAACTCAGTGGTTCTTTCCCAATGGAAGTCTGGTCGTGAATAATGGTGATCTTCCATACTACAGAACTAGAAGCAACCCTGACTTTCTAGGAAGTACTGGTCCTGGTTCAGTGCAGCTCCACCGCAACCCTGAGGGTACCACAACAGGGATCTTCCGCTGTGACATACCTGATGCCAGTGGAGTACTACAGAGCGTGTTTGTGGGGATATATGGTGAGTCCTGTACACTGATCAATTGAGTGGTTGATTATATTTGCAGGGAGAAATCTAGCTAGATAGCCCTAACAATGCTCATTCGTATGTCCAGGATACCTTGCATGCAATCAGGCAATTAAGGTGGCATAGCTAATTTCCTAGCTGTGCACTAGTGTGGGGCTCGCTTAGGCTGAACCCCCATTAAGCAAGGTTCATGCACTATGAAGTTCAAGAAGTAAACAGAGGCCATTGCATTTATTCATTTCATTGTTCATTTTGGTGTGGCGACTATTCAAGGGTGGCAATTATTGGTGGGCGGCATTTATTACATAATCCTTGCACCACAGTGTACCGTATTTATGTGAATAGATTCCGTGGTGTTTATTTATTTTGTCGTTCATGTTGCTGTGGCAACCATTTGAGGGCAGCGTTTATTACTTTGGCAGTAGACTATGACCGCGCCGCGTACACAGCATCCCTAGCTAGCTCCCCGTCAAAGTGTGTCAACAAGCTGGTGAGAAGGTATGGCTCTTACAAAAGCCGGTCAAAAAACAAACAAAACAACAGCTCACAGTGGGCAAGATTCGGCAAGTGCCTGTCTGCGGCTAGAGCACAGCTACATTTTTTATTAGCCGTCGCTTTGCAACAAAGTGATGCACACAGGCACGGGGCCACAGTTACCAAATTGCCAGACGCAATCCCCTTTTTGCCTTGACCTGTGAGCCAACAATCTACCATGACGTCATAATGACGTGTGCATAGTATACAGAGGTATACGGTTCATTGAAGATATACGGAGGTGCACGAGTAATGGACACGTGCAGTGAAGGTTGACGAGCGCGTTGACGATCCAAGGCCGTACGTGGAAGAAGCGCGTCCTCCTACCAAGAAGCTCTGCAATTGTGGGGCATATCTCTCATCACTGAGCGTATATCACGTCAGAAAACTCTTGACTGGGTCGAATCACTTGAAGATATAGGCAGCGAGTGGGCTGCAGGCACTTGTTTCAGATTAATATCTGCTATACGTAGTTCCTGAGCTTTAGAGTATATAGTTGTACCAATTCCACCAATCACATTACTCACTGCGAGGTACTGATAAAAATCCTCGTACGGGGTTTTCTATTCTCGAGCCCCCAGGATACACAATTATTGTTTACTGGACTTTTGAATCCATGGCAACTATATGCTTTAGAAATATAGACCGTGCACATGTCTGTGTACTTCTCTGTGTACGTTTTTGTTAACGGCTACATCAGTACATGAGCTAGAGCTCGAAAGATAAGCGGCGCTGGTGGGGTGGACCAAGTTGAGGGGCAGAGACATATGACTGCTTGTGTGTGCAAGTCACTCGCGCGCCTTGTATGTCAGCACTAGTATCTGCCTTGTACTCGTAGCCAGTCTGTTATTTTAAAAGGACCTCCAACTCGTAGTATCAGGGTCTCCTGGGCTGCACCAGCCTCAGGGGCCACTGTGTTGGGGTATCGTATATACTACAATGAAGGAGCTAACATGGGCAGTATGGATGTTAGTGCCGGTGCACCAGACCACAACTTAACGTTCCCTTACCCACAAAACTGCCTGAACTATTCCATAACTCTTTTCATCTTCCATGCACTGTGGTTGGCCCCACATTAGTTAGTAGGTAAGCAGAAAAGTGCTTGTTTTACTGCCCTGTGCATGCATCAAGAGCACATAATGTCATCATATCTTGACGTAAAGATGTACATTATTCTCTTCAAAACAGACCTACCACCCACTACCCCTACTGTCACACTGGGAGCAGCCACTCCCACATCTGTTGTGATCTCCTGGAATCAACAATCATCTGTGGATAGCTATGAGATATCATTCCAGCGTGCCACTGGGAGCCAGCAACTTGGAGACTGCTCCTCATTTGAACATAGTGGCAATGCATCTGTTGGTGGTAGCGTCACTACATACAACCTGACTGACCTGCAGGAGTTCAGCACCTACGTCATAAATGTCACAGCTGTTAATGGGGAAGGGAGAAATGAAAGTGATCCGCTGGCTGTGAATACGCAAATGGCAGGTATCTAGCATATCAAGAATATTGTATGTTTCAAGGGAATTTGTCTGAGAGTATGGGAATGAGTGTGTGCATATATGTACGTCTTTGATGACATGCAGCAATAGTTTAGCTTAGGCACTGTGACTGATACCATCTGCCCTTTGTTTCCAGCTCCCACTGGTGCCCCTGAAATGCTCAGAATAGTGGCGACCTCTTTATCCGACATCTCCATAGCATGGGATGCTATCAATTGTACTGAACGTAACAGCAACATCACTGGCTATGAGGTTCGCTATGGACCCGTGAATGGCCCTTCACTGAATGCATCGATCTCAGAAGCTGATAACCTAACATACACTGCAAGTGGACTCATGGTCTCTACTAACTACTCTTTTGAGGTTGCAGCTGAGAGCAGCAGTGGTACTGGGCCATTTAGTAGCTCAGTTGTTGCACGAACAGGTGAGTTTTGTTTCTACACAAGTTTGTTTTGATTGTGGATTGTGCCGAGTCAGCATGATTTACTAAATGTAAGCTGGATATATTCTGATCGTGTAGAATACTGTATCAGTGAACATTTCTGTCATTTTCTGAAGAACCAGAAATGATGAAGTAGGTATACAGTATATATGCAAACACTTGTCATATTTCAACCCTCAAAATGACTGTGTCAACTAAGCTTTCTTGTCGTAGTGAGCCCTCTGGTCCTTGGTTAGCATGTTCACTGACACTGTGGATTTCATGGAGGTCTCCCCAATTGACAGTGCTGCATGATGTGACTGTGCTCTTTGCACATGGTGTGTGCCAATTCAATGACATATGGTTTTGTAGTTTGAGGGTGTTCCCTTCCTGGAAAGCACGTTGGTTCTTTAGGCAAGGTGTGGCCTACAAACACTTGAAACGAGTTGCAGAAAACAATCACCCAAAGGATGCCAAGGCTGAAATATCCAGGCTATCCATACTGTGGCTGTGAATCAGTTGCGTTGAATCTTTACTATAATAATAATAATATATAGTGGTAATATATACCGACAGACCGTTGAGCACACCAGAGTGTCCATTTCTTACATGTATGTGAGGTTTTCCAGGTACTGCAATTGTTTGTAATGTGTCACTGTCTGTCAGTATTTCCTAAACACATACTGCTCTGCAATTCCATTGGGTGTGATGGTTCACGTGCTTCAGTAAGAATCAAATATTCTTGTGATGGATAATTATGCTGCTTCTTTGTGGCAGGACGAACAAGCATACACAAATTTGTTGTTTCTCTGATTTACAGCTTCAGCCTCAGCTCCCTCAGCTCCTACCGTAATGGCGGATTCCCAGTCCCCCACTTCCATCACCCTCACCTGGACCCAGCCAGTGGACGATATTGTGAGCAGCTATGAGGTAGTGTTCTCCTACCAGGGACCTTGCAGTGGATTCACCCACACCAACACCACCACTGTGGAGGGTACTAGCAGGAACTACACACTGACTGCACTACAGGAGTTCAGCAACTACCTCATAAATGTCACAGTTGTGAATGGGGGAGGGAGAAATGAAAGTGATCCGCTGGCTGTGAATACGCAAATGGCAGGTATCTAACATTTCAAGTACTTGTATGTTTCAAGGGAATTTGTCTGTTCGAGTTTGAGTGTGCATATGTACGTCTTTGATGACGTACAGCTATGGACACTGTGACTGATTCCATCTGCCCTTTGTTTCCAGCTCCCACTAGTGGTCCTGAAATGCTCAGAGAAATGGGGACCTCTTCAACCACCATCTCCATTGCATGGGATGCTGTCAATTGTACTGAACGTAACAGCAACATCACTGGCTATGAGGTTCGCTATGGACCCGTTAATGGCACTTTACTGAATGTATCGATCTCCGGAGCAGATAATCGAACGTACACTGCAAGTGGACTCATGAACTCTACTAACTACTCCTTTGAGGTTGCAGCTGAGAGCAGCAATGGTACTGGACCGTTTAGTAGCTCCATTGTTGCACAAACAGGTGAGTTTTTTTTCTACAGTTGGTGATGCACAAGTTTGTTTGCTTTGGATTGCACTGAGTCAGCATGCTTTACACAATATGTAAGCTCGATACATTGTCATCACGTAGATTGCTGTAGCATAATATAGTGAACGTTTCTGAAGAACCAGGAATAACAGCACTGTCAAATCTAAAGAAGGCATTGTACATAGTACGAACATCTCTTGTGGTAACTACAGCGAACCCTCAATTTTGTTTATCAACACAATGCCTGTGGTAACTCAGCTTTCTTGTCATGTTGAGCCCTCTGTTCCCTGGTTAGAGGATGCTAATTCTTAGATAAGGTGTGGCCTACAAATACTTGAAAGAACAGTCAGGAAAGACCACAAAGCTATTCAGTAGGCAGTGATTCAGTTGGTGGCACTCCATTGAATGATTCTTTCTCAGGATACACTATATAGCAGACAGATGAAGACACCATTTACAGTGTGGGGTGTTTTAACACCCTAATTACACTCCTGGTAGGGGAAAATTGTGCCGCATAAATAATATAATATTACACTCCTGGTAAGGAAGAAATTGTGCCGCGTAATATATTATAATGTTTGCACTTAGGATTGGCCTACAGAGATTCTGACTACACCGCTGTCATCGCTATCAAGCATTGACCTGAATGTAAAAAGTTGGTGCTGAAACTCACCTTGGTGGTGGAGATATGAGCGCTTTTGTCTCACCGTTGGCCGCCATTGCTGGAGCATTCCCTTCGACTTCCGGTGGCAGCACCGTTGTTAGGAAAGGCACGCAAAGATTCTGACCACACGGCCGTGATCGCTGTCGTTCACTGACACTTGCATGCCAAAACTCACCGTGCTGGCAAAGTTGTGAGCGCTGTAACAATCCCTTGCCTTCTCCTTGAGCCGCCATTTCTGGCTATTCAATCGACGTCGCATCGAGCATGGTTTCACGTGGCATGTGCGTTAATTGGAATGAGTTGCGATATCTAGCTTGCGCTACCAGTGAGTTGCAACCGGTTGCAGCGGCTGCTACCAGGAGTGCGGTTGCCCCTCATGATAGTTCAAGACATTTCCATTTCTTATGTGGGAAATTTCCAGGTATTTATTGTGTCGCAATCAGTATTGATTGTGCTGTGCAATTCATTGAGTGTGATGGCCGACATGCTTTGGTATGCAAGAATCAAATGTTCTTGTGGTGCATATTGCAGTGGATGACATGCTTCTTTGTGGCAGGAAGAACAAGTGTACACAAATGGTTTGTTTCTTTGGTTTCCAGCTTCACTCTCGACTCCCTCAGCTCCTACCGTAATGGTGGATTCCCTGTCCCCCACTTCCATCACCCTCACCTGGACCCAGCCAGTGGACGATATTGTGAGCAGCTATGAGATAGCATTCTCCTACCAGGGACCTTGCAGTGGATTCACCCACACCAACACCACCTCTGTGGAGGGTACTAGCAGGAGTTACACACTGACTGCACTGCAGGAGTTCAGCAACTACACTGTCAATGTGGCAGCTGTGAATGATGTTGGGAATGCAACTGCTACTGTATTGGGCACCACATTGAGTGCAGGTAATCAATAGTGTCTCTGTTACAATACTGCTGGGAGAAGGAGCAGTTGGTTATAATTATGTATAGGTGCTGCCAAGGAATATGACCTGTCATAATCAGCAGTTTAATGATTTGGCAACTGGTGGCCGCTGTGGATCCCATGGGGATTTCATCCACTTGAAACTGAAGGATTCCCCCATTTGGTTTGCAAAGTGCAAAGGTTGAGTAATAGGCCATACAGGTTACATCGTTCCAGCTTTTTGGCATTACACAGAGTAAAATTAATGTGCTTATAATTTATAATAGAGGTTCCTGTTTGACTATTGACCTTTCTGGCAGTTTTAGTTTCCCTACTGTCATACTTTCTTTGCTATTAGTTCCGAGTGGTGCACCCCAAGCAGTTCTGGCTATGGCAACAGGCAGCACTTCAATCTTTGTCCTGTGGGATCGTGTTAGTTGTATCGACCGTAACAGTGAGATCACAGGATACACAATCAGCTATACTCCGTCTGGTGGCAACATGCACATCATGGGCACTACTAGAAGTGACAGAGCCTACACAATAACTGGACTCAATGAAGCCACCGTCTACACTATCATGGTAGCAGTGGACACCAATGGTGTGACTACAGGGCCCTTTATTGATCCCATCGATGTGGAGACATTTGGTAAGGACTCACTTAATTTACTAATAATTGTTGTACATAGATTCTTGCTGTTGGCTCTTATAGTTGATAAGCACGTGTACTTCACTTCAGGTTTGTTTATTTGTTGTCGAAATGTGTACACTCAACTGGGGTGTCCAATCTAGCTGCCATCCATATTCGATTATAAACATATCGTAGTACTGCTGTGACATCAACGTAAGTTTTTCTCCGTATACTACTGTTAGTAATGTGCCATGTGTCGTCAATTTGTGCTTGGGTATTGCGATTTCGAGGTTACTGGGTACTACTCAAAACGTTCACAGTACGTTCGAGACTTCGGACAGCTACATTGGAGACTACATGTACTTCATACAGCGTTCACAGTACGTTCAAGACTACAGAGTTCACAGTGCAGTACGGTCGAGACCGTTTTACACAGCGTTAAAAGTACATTCGATACTACTTCACACAGCGCTCACAGGATGTTCGAGGCAGTGTTCACACTTCACACAGTATGTTAGGGACTACTTCACATAGCATTCACATGAAGTTTTTGCAAGATAATGTTCACTCTATGCAACATAAATTTTGTTTCAATCTGTAAAACTGTTGGAAAGATGTTTTAAGAAATTGTGATATGTATCATGATATGCATATCATACGTAGCAAGTATTGCCCAGCCCCCATCCCATTCAAGATGGGATAGGACTGAGGATGTGCAACCCTTTGTTTCTTTTTTTTTCTCCGAGAGGTGGAATATGATAGGCCTTCACTCTATCCTTTAGTTTTTCGGAGAAAACTCTGCTTTCTTGTTTGTTAGCAATTTAGAGCGCATGAAATGCCTAGCTTAGGATTATTTAGTTAATCACCATGTCAAGGTAATGAAACTATGCCTTCGTAATGGTACAGTCATGATCCATGAACCTGGACCAGGAATGTATTCCACTTAGGCTGCAGGCTTTAATTTCATAGTCAAGAACCTGACGAATTACTGGAGACTAGATATGTTTCATAAGAGCTCATTGATAGTCTTGCAGTTCATGTCCATTGCAATAGTGTTCTTCATAAATTTTGTCATGAGCAGAAAATTGTAGCCTGACTCACAGTTCCAGTCAGTAATGTTCTGAGGGTACACGCTCTGCATGGGTGTAGTAGCTGTCGTTAAACAAAGTCACGCCTCCGTAATGACACATTCATGATAGACCTGGACAAGGAGAATGAGTGAGCTATCAGACAACGGATTGACAAGGATTCAGTAAGCACCTTGGACGCAATAATTGCAAGAAAGAAACACAAACGAGAATGCAACGTGTTTGCTCTATGCATGCAATACCCAGGTCTGAAAAATTTCCTTGTTAAGTTAAGAACATGTAGCTACCAAGTACTTTTATACTGCAAGCTGCAGAAGGTACGTAAGTAGAGTCTAATCATGGATACACCCACAAGAGAGGTTGGACTAGGTGAGGTAAGCAATTGTCACCCTCTGGTAATGGGAGCCAGTGTATGTTAATACGAGTGGAAACCGCACTCCTGGTAGCCAGTGAACCTTGTGGTTACCTGATCAGACTCTGATTGCATCCACCAGCACATACTTGTGGCTAGCCTCATAGTAATGCATAGCTAATTAGCAATTAGTAGTAATGAACTTGCATATGTATAATTGATTTTCAGATGTTGGCCTAACCCTGAATGGTGTGAACTACACTAACAACAGCATTGTGACCAGGACAGACATTGGAAATCATTTTGCAGCTCTGCTCTGCACAACTACCTACACATTCTGCTGTTCATCTGGAAACCGTTACACTCAGTGGTTCTTTCCCGATGGAAGTCAAGTCGTGAATAATGGTAATCTTCCATACTACAGAACTAAGAGTACTAATCCTCGGGCAGTGCTGCTCCACCGCAATCCTCAGGGTACCACAGCAGGGATCTTCCGCTGTGACATACCTGACGGCAGTGGAGTACTACAGAGCATGTTTGTGGGGATATATGATAATGGCACTGGTGAGTCCTGTGTACTGTGTGAGTTAGTTGTAAGAGTGTTCTGATACTGTTTAGTGGGAGAGAAATGTAGTTTACAGATTCCATGGCTGGATTTATTGGACTGGGCGATCATTTTGAGGATATGTATCTGTTTTCATTCTAGGGGCAACCGCACTGCTGGTAGCCGGTTGCAAGTCGCTGGTAGCACAAGCTAGGTATTGCAGCTCATTCCAATTAACGCACATTTCACGTGAGGACCATGCTCAGTCGATCGAGTCAGCAATGGCGGCCCAAGGTGAAGACAAGAAATTGTTACAGCGCTCGCAACTTCGCCAGCACGGCGTCAAACAAAACAACAGTGATTACGGCCATGTGGTCAGAATCTTCGTGTGCCTTTCCTGATAACGGTACTGCCACCAGAAGTTGAAGAGAGCGCTCGAGCAATGGCGGCCAACGGCGAGACAAAAGCTCTTATATCTCCACCACCAAGGTGAGTTTCAGCACCAACTTTTTACGTCCTGGGCAGTGCATGATAGCGATCACGGTGGTGTAGTCAGAATCTCTGTAGGCCAATCCTAAGCGCTCAAACATTATATTAATTATTTAAGCGGCACAATTTTTCCCCTACCAGGAGTGTAATCACTGCCATAGTGCATGGATTACGTACATATGTTGATCTCCTGTTTTTGTATGCTCAAAGTTTGTGGAAGATAGTGCATACTGTAACATTTGTGCATTCTGCTATACCTTTATACAAATGTTTGTCTTATTTGCCCTACGTACGTACAATAAGCAAAAGGAGGGTTGAATCTGAAGATGAAGCAGCTACAAACCATTTACCATAGAAATGGCAGCTGCCTACTGATTTCGTAGGGTTATTCTTGTAAAAAATTAGTTAGGATCACACTGGTGGAGTTACCTTTGGATTGTCTTGGCAGCAGGACCAAGGGATACAGTGGACGGAAGTTGATCCATTATTTTAGCAAGGTTGCAGACTGGAGATGAGTACGTAAATCCAGAATAAGAGCTTTTAATTGAGCTGCGCTTACTGATGTGCGGCTATGCATGGTATATATTAGCTGAGGACAATGCATAAGTCAAAAATTGTATTCCTGTACTGCTCTGCTGAAGAGGTGTGATATCTGTAATTTAAGACTCATTGACCAGTGAAAGAGCACATAGCTACTATGTCTGAACATGGTCACCAGATTCCAGTCTTAATTATGGAGTGGTTACCACCACATATACGTATGCCACACTTCAATGGCTGCCAGAAATTACCTGTGATTGCACAGAAATTACCTGTGATTGCACAGAAACTGCGTGTGACATCATAGCCACAAATTAAACCATCCAGTGACTTTGTGACCCATTTGTGAATCTCAACAGCATGAGAAGCACAGTGACTACACTAATTGGGTCAAAATACACCCGTACTGCTAACAACTCTTGTGAGAGTAAGATGAGCACTTACTAAAACAATCATGACACAATTTTACAATGAAAGAAAAGTATTTTAATGTGATCATTTTCTCCAGGGAACCTTGAGGTGACTTCCCTCCAGTTCCAGCTGACCACAGACCCGAATGCCACTACTCCAACTTTCACCCTAACCTGTAACTCCACTGGTGGTCCTGTCACTACTTTCTCTTGGAGGAGAGACGGTGCATTAGTGACTAATAATAACAGTTACAACATTGCTGCACCCGTAGTTACTGATGCTGTGAGTGGTACCTACAGCCTTACCCTGACAGTGATGGGGAGACGAGCAGGGCAATATGAGTGCAGTGTGACCAACAGCAGGACACCTATGGACACTGGAAACCTAACAATTGAGAGTAAGTTTTATGAAATTGTATGGGCTCATTGCTACATAGTACTATTCCGAGAGAGCTTATTCGTAGCAAGGACAACAGACTTTAATGGTAAGTCCAAATGGGGTGTATGGTGGTGTACATGATCTTACCTGCATCATCTCTACCCCCAATGTCACCAACCCCAGACTAAACCCCCCACCCCTCCCATTTCTTCACCAATTCTTTTATTTGCAATTTCTATTCTCATTTCCTGGAATTTCCAGATTTTTTATCAATGACATCATCTCCACATTCTTAACCCTTGGTTGTGCTGTTTAGTTCAGTTTCCACTGAAGAAGATCTCCGGATCGAAACGTTTGGACTTACCATTAAAGTCTGTTGTCATTGCTACGAATAAGCTCAATAAATCCTCTCGGAATAGTAAGTTTTATGTTAAGTTTGCTCAAGAAAGTAGGAAAAATGCCTTCTTTAACTTGGCTCCTGGCTCTCTGTTGATTATTGTCAGCTGTGCTTACAGACTTACACCTTTCAGCGTGAGTAGCCCCAATGTCATTAACCAACATTGCGCTTCATTGTGACAAGTTTACCTGTTGATGATATAATTATAGAAGCTCTCATTCCAAATTAGCTCTTTTGTGCTGTTTGACTAGCCTCGTTCCCAGGCCGTCTGCCAGTCGCGCGCGCATCGCATATTTGTGACCTTTGAACCCTTGTCAGATAGCTATCTGACAAGGGTTCAAAGGTCATGAATATGCGATGCTGTTTGACCATATCCTAATAAGACAAAGAGCAAACAAACGTTTGTCTCCACAATTACGTTTATGTTCCCTCTTACGGAGTCCTACCACTTCACCATTGTTATCTTAGAGCTGAGAAGTACGTAAGTATATATACCCGGTACCTTGAATTACGTTTACAAGGTGTAGTCCACTGTCAATATCTTCATACTGATCATGACGTGCGCTGTTTCTTGACTGCTACAGCTGCTGACCCACCTACTGATCTGGCTGTTGAACCAGTTGGCCCAACCAGCATCAGAGTCTCCTGGACTGCACCCACTTCAGTAGCCACTGTTACAGGGTATCGGATATATTACCAGGCAGAGGGAGACTCAGGCAGTGTACCTATCAATGCTGGTGTAACTAGCTACACACTGGGCAACCTCCAAGATGGCATCACATATAACGTCACCATGGTGGCTCTCTCCATACACCTGCCAAGCTCTGTGGTTGGGCCTGAGACTGTTACCCTCGGTAAATCCCTGTACCTACATATACCATGTACGTATTTCGACTCTTATGAGTATGTATGGTATCCATTGGACAGACTTTTGACACCATCCCCTCTAGTAATTTGATAGCAAGGCCCTTCCAATTCAATACATTGTTTCTCATCTCCCTTTCATTTCTGCCAGCGTCAATTTTCAGCATCCAGCATGGGCAGTTACCCTCGGCAAATCCCTAGATACGTAGTTCTTTCCTTTGTGACCATGTACTTGCCTTTCTTTGACTCTTATAAGTACTTGTATGACTTCCTTAGTTCCTCCAGTACATAGTTACCTTCACTTCCTTTTCATGTTTCCACGGAAGGTGCTCCACTGACAATAGAGGTTACAGGTCTCATGTCTGCCATAGCTGGCCAGACCATTAACCTGACCTGCACTGTCATTCGGGGACTGAATATATCTGGAACACCTGATGTGCAGTGGCTAGGTCGTAGTGGTGATGTCCTCCTCAGTGGGAGTAATGGCATCGTGGTGGATGATACTGCCATGGTTGGCGACTCCACATTTGTCAGGAAACTTCAGTTCACTCCAGTTCGGACATCACATGGTGAACTGTACACATGCCAGGCTATGGCAGATTCAGTGAATGGAACAAAGGCTATCAACCTTACTGTGCAAAGTAAGTGTACGGTTAGATTGTTTGTGCATGCACGACACTGCCTTTGTAGGTCTCCAGCACTAATAGTGTTAGTCACACAATGCATGAGTATGGTGCCTAAAGTATGTTTAAGTTGTCAATGACTTTCTTTGTAGTTCCACGTCCAAATGTGACCATCGTACGAGATCGAGCTGATCCCCTGTACTCCGGAACCAGACTTAACCTTACCTGCAGTGTTCAGTTCAGCTCCGTAGTAGACACAAACATCAGTGTGAACATCTCCTGGATTGGACCAAATGGAGAGATGCTCCCTAGTACCATTGTAGCTGAAGACCCACCATTGGCCTTCAACAGTATCACCACCATTTTGTTAAGCAGTGATAATTCAGGAACCTATGGGTGCAATGCCACTGCCAATCCAGTCCCACCAATGACCTCAATTGTTGCAAGTGAAACAGGCATGGCCACTCAGAACCTTGCTATAGTTGGTGAGTGATAAATCATACCTATACAGTCTTGCACTTACATTGCATACGTATGTGACTTTGATGTGCTGTCTCCTGTTAATGGACTGGCCTTGCTCCCAGGTCCACCCAGCTTCTTATCACTTGCAATATGGATAGTGAATGTGGCTGCAACACTGTAACATACACACACGCAGTTGTGGGTACTGATAACCAAAGACTGCTTATGTGTAGAAGCCAATGCCACATACTATATGCGTGCAGTTGGATAGCATGAAAGCTTCAGCAGTCTCTCAGACTGTAACTTAATTGTGATGAATGTTACGTATGTACCTTAGGCTGTAGTGTAAATGTTTGTCATCATGGCTGCATTTACACAAGGATTCACAGCTAACAGTATTCATAGGTGGATTTTATTGAGTGTTGACTGCAACAGTTGTGCACTCACTAGACCTTCATGACTGTTGAGCATACTGGAATCTTTGGGTATCCACTGGCTATTTGAGCCTGACACTCTACTGCACCACAGCACTGCCTACTGTTATGGTTTGCATTCTCTCGCTAATACATCCCCCCATTTGTACACTACTTTTGAGTCTAAAGTAGGGAGGGAGCTTTTACTCGGATTTGTCTAGACTGTACGCCCCCATAATGCAAGGTCGAAAAAGGCTTTGATGTAGCTAGAACAGCAACGATGTTGGCCATGTACCACGAGACATTTGATTTGTGTCTACCACTTGAGGGGGAAGTGATAATATTGTGACAGGCCTGTAACTTTGTTCGCTATAAGCTAAAATTGTAAACTTCTTTGTAAACTGACAAAAAATTCACGGACATAACAAATTGTACTGCACACGTGTAGTTGTTATATTCTAGAACACACTGACCATGGGGCATTGGAGGGCGGTTACTCAAAGGGAGCATATTAGGGAGACTATATATAAGGAACCGTCTTTGGTATACAAACAGAACTGCACTGCCCACAGTCAACCTGTCGTTAATATAGGTATCCACTTTGGCCATGTAGTCAAAACTTGTGCAAAATTCTTCGCCCATTAATGGATGGCTTGTCATAATGATTTCAATCTTCTCACTTCTCTTCAGACCTCCCACACACTGTGACCATCTCAGAGTCTGCGACAGCAGTGGCAGGGAACACTCTCACTCTGACCTGCACTGTGGATGTGAGCATCCAACCAGTTGTCCAGTGGATACACTCCAATGGTACTATTGTCACCAGCATTAGCGGGATCACTGTGGGCTCCCCTGTGAGGTCAGACAACATCACAAACCTCACCCTCACATTCAACCCTCTCCTCACCTCCCATGGGGGACCATACACCTGCCAGTCGGAGGTGAATACGACTTCATCGACACAAAATTTTACCCATGATGTCACTGTACAAAGTGAGTTACGTGCAGTATAATCTATGCACCTTGCACATTACGTTTTCACCTATTTGTTTGTGTTCTTTCTTTGTTAGTTGGATCCCTATCTCTGAGTACCAGTCGTGAACCGAATGTGGCCCTGTACGTCAATCAGAATGTCACCCTCACTTGCACTGCCAGCCTGTCACCAACTGTAGACACCAGTGTAACCGTGGTAGTCACATGGAGTGGTCCAAGAGGAGTTCGATCCAACACCGCCATGACAACACAGAGAGAATACACCAATGCTGTTACTCATAGTCAACTACAGACAAGTGACTCTGGTAACTACACTTGTAGTGCTACTGCCAGGCCTGATGTGTCGTCTACCTTTGTTGCTGCAAGTATGAACACCACCAGTGTGCTGAGCATTGTGGTAGTAGGTAAGCCTCTGTTGATACTAACACAAACTGAGTAGGGTTTTCATGGTGTGAAACCTTTGATCCTCCCACTTCTCCAGACCTCTCACACACTGTGACCATCTCAGGGCCTGGGAGAGCAATATCAGGGAACACTCTCAGTCTGACCTGCACTGTGAATGTGAGCATCCAACCAGTTGTACAGTGGATACACTCCAATGGTACTAATGTCACCAACACTAGTGGAATCTCTGTGGGCCTCCCAGTGAGAGCAGGCAACACCACAACCCTAACCCTCACATTCAACCCTCTCTCCACCTCCCATGGAGGACCGTACACCTGCCAATCGGAAGTGAATGAGGCTTCATCGACACAAAATTCTACCAGAGATGTCACTGTACAAAGTGAGTTAGTGGACATTGTGCATGCACTGCATATTTCAACCATTTGCGATATGACTGCATGCTTGTTCTTTTTTTGCTAGTTGCACCTCCGCGTCTGAGTGTTAGTTACATGTATTATTATTTATGCACCTTGCACATTATGTTTTCACCTATTTGTTTGTGTTCTTTCTTTGTTAGTTGGATCCCTATCTCTGAGTACCAGTCGTGAACCGACTGTGACCCTGTACATCAATCAGAGTGTCACCCTCACATGCACTGCCAGCCTGTCACCAACTGTAGACACCAGTGTAACTGTGATAGTCACATGGAACGGTCCAAGAGGAGTTCAATCCAACACCGCCATGACAACACAGAGAGAATACACCAATGCTGTTACTCATAGTCAACTTCAGACAAGTGACTCTGGTAACTACACTTGTAGTGCTACTGCCAGCCCTGATGTGTCGTCTACCTTTGCTGCTGCAAGTACTAACACCACCAGTGTGCTGAGTATTGTGGTAGTAGGTAAGACTTTGTTCATACAATCACAAGCGGAATACCGTAGTCACACATTATTAGGCACAGCTCACTTACAAGTGCATGTTTGCTGTTGGGTACAGGTTCGATTCTTGTCCCAGCTACTCATTATTAAACCTTTGATCTTCCCACTTCTCCAGACCTCTCACACACTGTGACCATCTCAGGGCCTGGGAGATCAGTAGCAGGGGACACTGTCACTCTGACCTGCACTGTGGATGTGAGCATCCAACCAATTGTACAGTGGATACACCCGAATGGTACTATTGTCACCAACATTAGTGGGATCACTGTGAGCCTCCCAGAAAGAGCAGGCAACATCACAACCCTAACCCTCACATTCAACCCTCTCTCCACCTCCCATGGAGGACCGTACACCTGCCAATCGGAGGTGAATGAGGCTTTATCGACGCAAAATTCTACCGGAAACATCACTGTACAAAGTGAGTTACTGAACATTTTAATTGTGCATGCACTGCCTGTTTCGGCCATTCGGGATAATATGACTGCTTGTTCTTTTTTTGCTAGTTGCACCTCCGCGTCTGAGTATTGGTCCTGAACGAAATGAAGCCGATCTTATGGTAAATCAGAATCTCACCCTCACCTGCACGGTGGAGCTGATAGCCAGTGTAGACACCAGTGTAGCTGTGGTGTTCACATGGACTGGTCCTAGAGGAGTACTATCCAACACAACTATGACAACACAGGAACCGTACGCCAGCACAGTTACTGTTAGTCGACTACAGAGAAGTGACTCTGGTACCTACACTTGTAATGCTATTGCCAGCCCTACTGTATCATCTGCCTTCATTGTTGCAAGTACTAATGGCACTGATATGCTGAACATCATGGTAGTAGGTAAGACTCTCTAGCTGTTGATGTCGTGATATTGCTCTTTTCAGCTGAATGAGGTGACCCTGGTGCTCTTTCATAAATTGTTTATCCTCAATTTCTTCTCTAGGTCTTCTACACATTTTAACCATCTCAGAGTCTGGAACAGGATTAGCAGGAGACCCATTGAATCTGACCTGCACTGTGGATGTGAGCATCCAACCAGTTGTACAGTGGATACACTCCAATGGTACTAATGTCACCAGTGTTGGTGGCATCTCTGTGGGCCTCCCAGTGAGAGCAGACAACATCACTAACCTCACCCTCACATTCGACCGTCTCCTCACCTCCCATGGAGGACCATACACCTGCCAGTCGGTGGTGGATGAGGCTTCATCAACACGAAATTCTACCAGAAACATCACTGTACAACGTGAGTTAGTGGACCTTGTGCATGCACGGCATGTTTCAACCACTTCCTCATGTATGGGCATGCTGGATGGCTTAGTGCCTCAGGCAGTGTTAACAGTCAATCATTTTGATGTGTATGATAAAGCTATGAAGCAGATCAAGGGCTGTGTGAAGGGCGCCCTGCAGCTTTCAGTTCTACAGGTATGTTAGCAAACACAACTAGAATACTTACATCACATGAATTGAATTCGGGCAGCCGACCATAACTCATGTAAGGACTAGACGCAGTTCCAGCAGCCGTTTCTGCCAGAGCGTGGGCTCCAACAATGCATTGAATCGGCTCATTCCCAGACTGAAATGGTCTGGGGACAAGAACAGAAGTGCCAAGGCAAACGTCCTTCTTTTGGCCAGCTTATAAAGTATTAGGGCTAGTTTTCAAACTGGTTAAGTTTACAATCAGTTTGTAACATACATAGCTTGAAATGAGTGTTATAAGACAGTAACCATCCTTTTCCTCTCATTTTACAGTTCCATCACCAACTGTGTCTGTCACTACTGAAACCCCCTCATATATTGGAACTAACACAGCCCTCAATTGTAGCATAACACTGAATCATGATGCGGTGGACACAACGGTGAATATCGGTCGGGTAGATGTAACCTGGATGGGACCACAGGGACGCTTATCCTCTAATGACACTATTGCCATCTCAGAGACCACTGTTTCCAGCAATGTGTATGAATCCACTCTGACATTGAGCCCACTAATGAACATAGCCGCTGGCAATTATACATGTGAGGCCATCATGATTCCAGTCCCAGATCAGTTTCTCCTCACGAGCAGAACTGGCCATGGCATTCGAACTATCTCTGTAGAAGGTAAAGTTAATGTGTTGCATTTCTGTGTACATAAGCAGTTCCTTGGTCTTCGGGTGCGGTAAGAGATAACGAACCTCACGAGACAAACTGACTATGTAATTCTTGCCCAGCAGTAGCCAATATGTGTACAATGCAAGATTGCCACACCTAAATCAACTGATGAATATGATTTTTTTGTGTCATGAACTTGGCTTCCTTCCTAGGTCTTCCACCCCCTGAGGTTAACATTTCAAGTATAGGAACTCCTACTGCAGGAGGAGTGTTTGCCCTGACATGCAGTGTATCTGTCGTTGCGAATGTGTACTCACCACCTACCATTGAGTGGCAATATTCCAATGGCAGCCTCATCACCTCAGGGGGGAATATAGAGCTAGTGGGACCATTCGTTTCTGGAAGGATATCTAACCTCACTCTGAAATTTAACCGAACACGTACATCGGATCGTGGACAGTACAGCTGCCAAGCGAACATTACCATCCCACTAGCAGCCATCTCAAACCTAACAAATGCCTCATCAGTGAATTTCAGTGTACAAGGTCAGTGTATCCATCATGTAAATATCGTTTGAGCTTGTAGCAATTTCAATTTGTGTATATCTCTGCACACAGTTCCTCCTCCACAGATTACTATTTCTGGATCCCCAGTGAATGACTCTTTCTTTGCTGGTATCCTGTTTAACTTGACGTGCAACATCCAGTTGGATCCAGCAGTTGACACCCAAGTCAGTGTGACTGGAATGTGGAACAGATCAGGAACCCCCCTGACAAGTGGCGGTCGCATCACAGTGTTTGGCACATCTGCTGGCCTGCTGCTCTACCAGACCCGAGTTCAGTTCAACCCCCTCAGTGGTGTGGATGATGGGCTGTTTACATGTGCAGCTCTTGTTGAGCCTCAAACTCCTTTAGTTGTGGGGATTTCAGCTGTCAATATGCGGGAGATCACCGTTACAGGTTAGTATCAACTATGTACATTCATTTGACACCCAATTGTTGAAGATACTTCTTAGCATACCTATGAAACGTCTGTGCTATGTTTCTTGAAGATCTAAGTCAGGGAAGTGCATCACTCCATGCATGTGGGGATTATGTATACGTATGGAATATCAATTGGCATTGGATCAGTAAATAGTACTATATTTGCAAGTGAGTATGCACCTTGTCCTGAATACTTGGAATGATTTGTAAGAGCTAAAAGAAATCGTACACTTAAATCTTTACCATTTGCAGTCATTGGAGGTCAGTCTATTGGCTTGACATTTACTTACCCTAAGCCCAGGCGTTTAAACCAGTTCAGGATCCGAATTAAACTAAACCGGATCCGTGTAAACGCTCTAATCCAGATTGGAAACCGGTTTACGTAACCCACATCAGGATATGGGTGACCGGGATTGAATCCAGATTAGTTTCGAAGGAGGTGTGTGTAAACAGCTGGAGCGGTTTCTAAGTGGATTATTTGCTGCACACGGAAGCTGTCAGTATTCATGACAAGTAGTCCAGCCCAGTGCAAGTTGTGATTCATGAGCTAAACTGGCTCTAAAGTGGACACTTCTAATCCGGATTCTAATCCAGTAAAGTAACCCGGATTAGTACGTGTAAACGGGGCTCTAGATACTAAGGTTCTGTTGCGAGTTTTCATCCTCTAAACTGCACTCCACCATCCTAAGTACATCTGTGATTGTAACTACACCCACTCATTAACGAGTATTCAATCAAGCTGCTCATGCAGTTAATGCTAACTCGCTTACACGGCAATACCTCATTCTTTTGCATGGAAGAGTTTTCCATAGGTGGACTTCCTCTTCCGCTTCTACCTACTTGAACCCTTGTGCTTTGTAGCATTGATGTATTGATTGTACTTCATCATTAGATACTCACTACCCTGTGCGTGTGCGCACAGCAGGGGTAAAGTGATCGGTTGTGTCTGTGGAGTACACAAAAATCAGCAGTTTGAGCAGTGAAGGCCTTGTTGAAAGCTAGCTCTGAACAGAAGTGACGGAAATCAGAAAATACTAGCGTCCATAGATCAGAGATCCACTTGAGAGGCTGAGAAGTAATGCATGGGTGTGTAGTAGCCCTGAATTTAATGTTGTTGCCAGGACTACCTTTGACTCTATCATGTATCACTCATGCACCTGTCTCTGTTTACTATTCACACTATTTCTGTATAGGCTTGATTACTTTGTAGATGTTGTAGATCATAAATATATTAAGTCATACAGGATATGGTTTGACCTGATCTGATATATATACTTGCATCTTGTTGGAATGATTGAGTTTTTGTGTCTGCAAACAGTTGTTACACTGGTAGCAGAGGACGGTTGTGATTTGAGAATGGCAGAACGCCACGTCAGCTTGCCAAAACCGTGTGCAAACGGAGATGTGAACGAGTGGTTCAAGAGATTCGATATCTGTTGCAAGGCGAACGGATGGAACGCAGCAACGTCTGCACTTAAACTACCGACCCTGTTGGAAGGAGAAGCCCTCGCTGTTTGGTTGGAGCTCAGTGAGGAGCAACAAGGAGACTATGCAGCCGCAAAGAAGGGAATTTGCACAGCGATGATGCCCATGGAATTTGTTTCCCTTGACGGATTTCACCGACGCAAGTTGCGGCCAGGAGAACCAATATCGGTGTTTGTGCACGAATTGAAGCAGCTCCTGGAACACGCTATGCCAGGCTTAGAAAAGCCAGCAAGAGATACGCTACTGCTGCATCAATTCCTCGCAGGTGTACCTGATAATGTGAGCCGACAATTGAGAGCTACCGGCGAAACCCTGAAATTCGATGCCGCTGTGACACGGGCACGACTCTTGCTGACCATCGACGATCATGGACAGACCGCTGCAGTGTCTGAGAAACCGAGGGAGGTAGAACTGCTACAAGAGCAAGTTGCCCTTCTGACCGAGCAGGTTGCCTCCCTGTCGACAGCGCCCCGCCAAAGAAGCGATGGACGGCCACGCTTCAGGAACCGACCCCGCTGTTTCAGTTGCAATCAAGTCGGGCACGTTCAACGCGAGTGTCCCCATCGTTACCGAAGTCGCGATCTTCGTCGGTGTTTCGTGTGTGAGCAACCTGGGCACCTAGCAAAGGATTGCCGGCGTCAGGGAAACGACACTGGGACGTCTGTGGCGGGCAGCAGGCGTCCCCATCCTCAGTAAGCCCAAATACGGTTACGGTGGCAGCCACTAAGCCAAGAGCGACTGTCACCACGGGGAAGCTGGGAGGTGTTACGGTAGATGTAATGCTGGATTCGGGGTCGTCCGTCTCACTAGTGCAATGCGACGTATGTTCTCAAGCACGGAACGTAGTACGAGTCGAAGCAAGGAGACCACTGCAACTTGTAACGGCATCTGGCGAGAAACTGCCCATCGTGGGACACGTCCGAGTACCAGTCAAACTCGGTGAGCTAGAGTTGCTGCATGACTTTGTGGTAGTGGAAAACCTGGTTGCCCCTGTGATTCTGGGAGTAGATTTTTTGCACAGTAATGGGTTGGTACTAGACTTCACCCAGAGCCATGTCATGGTGCGCCACGCAAACCCTAGCCTGCCCCCTTCAGTTCCTCAGCCACTAAGTGGTGTGGCAGTTGCTCAGATACTCCCCCTATACCAAGCAGAGCGCAAATTGCAGGCTAGAGCCTGTGCAGTCACAGCAATTGAGCAACCGGGAGTAGATGTAATTGACGAGTGTGCAGTCCCAAAGTACGAAGAGCCCCCAAGCATAGAATTGCCAGAATGCCCAGTGCCAGTCCTAAACTCTGTTGTGGCAGAGTACAAGGATCTTTTTCGTACTACACCTGGTGTTACTGAAGAAGCATGCCATTTTATCCCCACTACCGGTAACCCAGTGAAGGTCCCACCCAGACGAGTCCCTGCACACTACCGAGAGGAAGTAGACCGACAGATACGCACAATGCTAGAACAGGGAATCATAGTGGAAAGCAGTAGTCCTTGGATGGCACCCGCCGTCTTCGTACCCAAGAAGTCTGGTGACCTTCGCTTATGCGTGGACTACCGTGAGCTGAACAAAAAGACGGAAAAGGATGCCTACCCACTTCCCCTACCAGATGAGGTACAAGATCGGTTGTCTGGGTCAACGGTGTTCTCCACCCTTGATCTCCAGAGCGGATACTGGCAGCTACCGGTCAGCCCAACCGATCAGGCAAAGACTGCATTTTGCCCAGGGCCAGGTATGGGGCTGTATGAGTTCAGGAGAATGCCCTTTGGATTGTCTGGAGCACCAAGTTCATTCCAGAGGTTGATGGACAAGATTTTGCGGGGCCTCCCCTTCATCACAATTTACTTGGACGACATTCTGGTGCATTCACCCGATGAGGAAACCCACATCCGTCACCTTCGCGAGGTTTTCAAACGCCTAGCTGATGCAGGGCTAACACTGCGGGGCAAGAAATGCCACATTGGATTGACAACTGTGCAGTACCTGGGGCATATTTTTTCCAACCTTGGTATGACCCCCGACCCCAAAAAGGTCCAAGCAGTCCAAGACTGGCCTACCCCAACAAATGCCACAGAAGTTCGACAGTTCCTTGGCCTTGCATCTTACTACCGCCGATACATCTCCTGGTTTTCAGATATTGCAGCCCCCCTCAATGCCCTCACACAGAAAGCTGCACATTTCGCCATGACCAAGGAGTGTACTGATGCATTTGCCGCACTTAAACACCACCTTGTTCACGCACCAGTGTTAGCCTACCCTCGCTTTGACCTCCAAGCTAGTGAGTTTGTCCTGCAAACCGATGCCAGTGCTGTTGGTCTGGGTGCCGTGCTGGAACAAGATGGTCACGCGATTGCGTATGCTAGTCGGTCACTCACAAGCGCGGAGCGTCACTATAGCGTGATCCAAAGAGAATGTTTAGCAGTGGTGTACGCCCTGAAACAGTTCCGTCACTACTTGCTTGGACGCAGGTTCCGGCTCCTCACAGACCATGCACCACTCCAGTGGTTGTCTGCACAGAAAATGGAGGGAATGCTCTGTCGGTGGGCTCTAGCTATGCAGGAATTCGATTTTCAAATTGTTTATCGCAAGGGTTCCCTGAATACCAATGCCGATGCTCTCTCTCGTCTTCCATGTGCAGCAACCGTGGCTATGCCTCACTACTCTATCATCGATCTCCGTGCAGCCCAACAACACAATGGCACAATTGCTAAGGTGTACCGAGCACGGTTACAATCCAGCACTCCTCCTCGCAGCCAAGGCTGGAATCGACACCCATTGCAACGATATCGACAGTTATGGGCTCAACTCCAGATTGTTGATGGAGTACTTTGTCGACACTACACACCCAGTCCAATGGCTGAGGCTGTAACCGTCCCCATTCTTCCTACCTCCCTCCATCAAGATGCTCTACAGCGTAATCACGATGCACCGACGGCGGGACACCAAGGGTTTGAGAGAACATTGGAGCGACTGCGACGAGAAGCATATTGGGTCAGCATGGCAAGAGACGTCGAACAATACTGCCGAGAATGTACCAAGTGCCAGCAGTCTAAACTGAGCCGCCCACCACGTGCACCTCTCACCAACATGCCAATTGGCCAGCCATGGCAGATGATTGCTGTTGATATCCTCGAGGTTCCCCTGTCCACCAACAACAACAGGTATCTCCTTGTGGTACAGGATTACTTCACAAAATGGGCTGAAGCCATACCCCTCATTGATCAGACAGCTGCACGCATCACAGGAGAATTGATCAAGTTGTTTTCAATGTATGGCCACCCAGCCATTCTGCATTCCGATCAAGGCCGCAATTTTGAGAGCTCCATTCTGGCACAAACCCTGGATGCTTTTGGTGTTCACAAATCACGAACCACTGCATACCACCCAGAAGGTGACGGTATGGTCGAACGCTTTAACCGGTCCCTTCTGCAGCTCCTAAGAACGTACGTTGACACACAGGATGACTGGGAACGCTACCTACCACTGGTATTGTATGCCTATCGCACTTCTGTCCACTCCTCTACCGGGGCTTCACCATTTCTCCTAATGTACGGCCGCAATCCATCTTCAACTCCCTTTTCGAAATCCACTGCATTTGATTCCCTCTCGTACCCTGCACACCTCCGGGCTAAGCTTGCAGAACTGCGTGACTTTGTGGAAACCAATCTGGCAGCAGCAGCTCGAAATCAAAAACAAGCTTATGACCAACATACATCAGCACCATCGTTTACAGTCGGTGATCCTGTGTGGCTCTCTGTCCCAACAGCCGGGAAACTCGATCCTAAGTGGGAGGGGGAATGGGTCATCCAATCAGTGAAGAGCCCAATCAGTATGGAAATTAAACATAGCAGAAACACCACCAAAGTTGTTCATACAAATCGCCTACGACACCGAAATGTTCCAAGCAACGCGACATCTCCGCAATCCGATCCACATACGAATGTGAGGGACCAACAGTGGGAACCCCCTACTATCGACCATGCATATCTGCATGTTCCACCTCCTGCTGCAATTGCACCTCGACGCTATCCACAGCGACATCGTGCACAACCAGACCGATATGGATTCTGAACCTTGAGGTCAAGTTTCAGCCTAGGAAGGGCGAGTGTAGTAGCCCTGAATTTAATGTTGTTGCCAGGACTACCTTTGACTCTATCATGTATCACTCATGCACCTGTCTCTGTTTACTATTCACACTATTTCTGTATAGGCTTGATTACTTTGTAGATGTTGTAGATCATAAATATATTAAGTCATACAGGATATGGTTTGACCTGATCTGATATATATACTTGCATCTTGTTGGAATGATTGAGTTTTTGTGTCTGCAAACAGTTGTTACAGGTGTGTGCTCTGCTGAGCACCTCTAGTTTGTTAAGAGATCTTGAGTCAGCATTTTTCTGTTCTTACCTCTGCAGATGTACCTCCTCCACCTACAATAATGATCACTAGCGATGGAGATCCCGTTTCTGGGAACTTGTATAACCTTACATGTACAGTGACTGAGGATTTAACATTGGATGGAGTGATCACGTGGATGATTTCAACTGGAAGCCCACTTAGCCTAGGTGTAATGGTGGAAGACATGGTCGTTACAGGCAACACAGCCACCCGCCAACTTAGATTCAATCCACTACGCACATCCCATGGAGGAGGGTACACCTGCACTGCAAACCTCACCTTCCCCGAAGTATCCATCCCAGATGTTAATGTCAGTACTTCAGTTTCTCTCGCTGTACTGAGTAAGTTTGTATCTCTACATTCCGTGGGCTTTTATAGAAATTACTTCATTGTATTTCTTTGTACACAGTTCCACAACCAACCATCACCTTATCAAGCAACCGAACTGGTGAGCTCTATGCTGGGACCTCTCTCACCCTCACTTGCTCTATTCAACTGAATAGTTCAGTGGACACGAACGTCAACATATCCCACAAATGGAGTGGGCCAGGATCGCAACAAGTTACTAACAGTAGCTGTGTGATGGTGTCAGAACTTGTTTCAAGAACTGCCTTTTTGTATGAAACAACCATTGAGTTCAGCCCCTTGAACACCACTGATACTGGCGACTATGCTTGTGAAGCTCTTGTCGTTCCAGATCCGGAGTCTGATTTCATCAATATGAGCATGATGGGAACAGAGAGTGAGAGTATCACAGTGGAAGGTTAGTAGACTGCCAGGTTTTTCACAACACATAGTGCTTTGTCTTTGAGCTATACGGTGCATAGATACATGGTTAACCCCCTGCACAATGAATACAATAAAGGAAGGTAACCCTGGCAGGCTCTATTACTCACTGTGCCATTTATATACGTAGCTAGGTAATTCCGATATCTGCAGGCCATTTACTGGTGTGGTCCAGTAATCCTTAAATAACCCCTTTCAATAATTGAGCCCCCAAAGTTGGTGGGTTTATTTCAAGGGGTAACCATACTTTCAAGACTCATTCTTTATCCACTGAAGCACTCCCTGCCCCACAATTGGAAATCCGGACTGCTGGTATATCTACTGCTGGACAGACGTATACTCTGACCTGTACCGCAGTGGTGGTCGAGAACCTGGTGGTTGAACCTACTGTGGAGTGGCAGTTCTTCAATGGAAGTACTGTTGTTGGTGGAAATGGCATATCAGTAGATAGTCCAATGACTTCAGGCAACACCACCACCCTCACCCTCACCTTTGACCCACTACGCAACTCCCATGCAGGGCAGTACACCTGCAGTGCTAATGTCACAGTCAAATCCATCATTCTGAGTAGCAATGAAAGAGTTGCCGATGTTATTGTGCAAAGTAAGTTGCCAGTAAGAAATTGTGTGATGTGGTGCTGTTTACATGGCTACCATGTCTTCTCTATCTGTAGTCCCAGCTCCCACTGTTACTATCAGTCGTGTACTGTATCTCTTCATACAATACATGTATAACAAGAGTAGAAACATTCAAGGTGTAGGAGGGATAGCAGAACAGCAAAAAGTAGGGAAACAAGGTAGGGAAGATAGCATAAGACAGTTCAGTGTACAACCACACCCCACATATATCTTCACATAATACATGTTTAATGAAAAGATATGTAGGGGGTTGTATACTGAGCTGTTAGCTATGCTATCATTTGTCCCTTATACTTTTTGCTGTTTATGGTATCCCTACATCTCGATAAAATTTAAAGATGTTTCTGTCAGTTTTTTAGCAGCAGGCGCATGCATGCTTGAGCTGAAGTTTGCAAGCAGCAGAAGTCTGTCTCAGACACAGCAGGCTAGCGATCTCTTGAGCATTTCGTTGCTAAGTTCAAAGTTCAAAGCATTATTGCACACGTGCATGGAAATCAAGAGAATGGAGTTCTTGTGTGGGTGCTTTCACGTGCCTCATTAGGCTTTGGAGCTGTGAAATGTGTCATGACAAATTCATGCAATTTTGAACTAGCCCATCTGAAGAAAAAAGGCGGTTTGGCATCTTTCTGCCTTGGCACTTTCGTGATGCTTTTTTGCAACCCTCGGAGTCTTCGGAAAACACTCAACAATAAATTGTACATTGTAGCTAATAAAGACTTCTATGTTGACCATTTTTGAGATTCTGGGAGATTTTTTGTCTCGGCACCGAAGTGCCGAGACAGTGCTGGTTGTGTAGGTACGTACGTGGTACGTACGTACGTACGTCGCTTTTCGCAATGCGCCCGCGCAAGTGCAGCAACCTGCTTTACACTCTTAATAGGGTGTCAAACATATTTATAGCCTGCAAGTAGATCTCAAAAAGTGATTATGGGTTTTGTTTGGCTGCTCATGAATCCACTCACCAAGACTGTGGCTATGTAAATCAGGACAATGAATACTCACTCATCCATACACAGTGTGCTGCCACTCAGCTCTACTGTAGCTAACTAGCTAGATAATTGCTGAAAGAATTGGCCAAGGTGTTCTCTAGTGAAGTGCGTACTAACTACACACTCAGCTCTAACTAACTAGGTAGATAATTGCTGAAAGAATTGGCCAAGGTGTTCTCTAGGTCCATTTGTGAATTAAAACGGCGCAACTGGCTCTGACTAAACATCAAGCCCAGACACGACCATACTGCTTTCACCCTTTGGGTGAACATTCCCACCTCACCCTGACCCACCCCTTGCTCACACAGAACCTCCAAGGATACTGACACTGACTTCAGCTGAAATTAAAGTCTCATAGCTAACAAGATTTGCACTCATAAAGGGTTAAATAATAACTGCCATGTCCTCTGCATGATTGTAGCTGATACCAAGTTGTGCCGAGACACATCAAGTCTTTTAAAGACTCACTTGTTATAATAGTGCGGGTTCGCTCTATCTACATAATAGAGTCTACCAACTCTAGGGATACGTAGTGGATTGCATACTGATTCAGAACTGTTTTATGCTATCATCCTACCTCCTTTCCCTATACTTTTTGGCGTTCTGCTATGCCTACATTTTTTTCACAATTTTGATGTTTTGCAATACTGGTTTATGTCATTTATTAAGCAGCACCTGCATACTTGAGCTGATCGAATTTGCCATCTGTCACATAGCAGCATTGTCCGTGTCTCCCATGTGCAGCTCCCTCTGAGCCTCAAGATCTGCAAGTTGTCAACATCTTCCACATCAGCCTTGGACTAACCTGGCACCCTCCTGCCAATCCAAATGGAATCATTGCCCAGTACAGGGTAGGTTTGTTGATTGTGTTGTGTGTTTTAGGTCAGAATGTGAACATCATAGTAGTGGTTATGTCTCTCATTCCTCTCTCCTTCCTTCTCTCCTTGCTACATCCCTCCTCCTCCCTCTACACTCCCCTCCTTCTCACTCCCTCCCCCCTCCCTCCCACCCTCCTCCTCCCTCCTCCTCCCTCTACACTCCCCTCCCCCTCACTCCCTCCCCCCTCCCTCCCACCCTCCCTTCCTCCTCCTCCCTTTACACTCCCCTCCCCCTCCCTCCCTCCCTCCCCCCTCCCTCCCCCCCTCCCTCCCTCCTCCCCCCTCCTTCCCTCCCTTCCTCCTTCAATTCATAGGTATGCTATTCAACTCTGTGTCCAGGTTCAAATGACCTGGTTGTGCTAGCTCAAGAGTACATGTCTGGGCGCACATACACACTGGATGGGTTGTCTCCCGGAACTACGTACAACATCCGTGTGACAGCTACCACAAGCGGTCGAGAGGGGAATGCAGCTATGATTACAAGTACAACCACTTTTGGAGGTTAGTATTATGGAGATTTAGAGTTTGTTGAAATTTACTGATGTCAATTAGCTAACTAACAAAATATTTTGTGTCAATACAAACTGGCCTATAGAACACAGTTTCATTCCATTGGATCGCTATTATATTACCGTGCATGTGAAAGACATCAATGCAGAGAAAATACAATGATTGTGTGCGGGTAAACTGGTAAGAATGGAGGTATCCACTTTACGAATGGTTTGTATAGCAGTTGTCCCTTTTATGGTGGTGCATTGTCTTGCTGTATGGAGAGGTGCTATTTGGGTGGTACATTACTGGGAGCCCCAACTAGGGGCTACCATTAATTTTATGCATTCCATGTGGGTTCTGGTGTGAGTCCTGTGTGCGTCTATGATATGATGTGTATTTCTGCAGTGTACCCGCCTCAGATCAGTGGGTTTCCAACAACTGTCCAAGGCATCTACAGCATGAGCATTCAACTCCGGACTACCTACGGTCCTATCAGGTTAGTTTTGAATCTGTGATTGGTTCACACCACTAGGATGATGAAGTTTTTTTTTGTTATAATCATGTACAGCAACAGTATCAGAGCAGTTCAATCACTATAGCCACATGTTGCTATAGTGATTGAACTGCTCTGATGCAGTTGCTGGGTCCTCAAGCTCAACATTGTCTTTGTTGTACAAGCTAGCAAATGACTTGTCTTAGAAGCCTTCCAACTATTCCTCCAGTACTTGTTTGGCTAGTTAAATGCTTTTGATAACTAATACCTTACAAGAATGTTTCTCTGATAAAGTAAAAGGATTAGTGATGGCCTATCGTACTCAACCAAGGATTCAGTAAGCACCGCAAACACTACCATCACAAGTTAAGAATGCAACGTGTTTGCATGCGAACTGTGCATGTACAGGTCGAAACTCGTGACGTCCCTCTGGTTGCCTCAAAATGGTGTCGTGCTAGAATTTTACAGAATTGTAGCTAGCCACAACTGCTGCTGTTCCCAGCTTGCAGACAAAAGAAGTCATGGCAAGTACTACGGTGAAAGTGGTGTTGTTCTGTGCGTAAATTAGCTCCAGAAGTGCTTCAGTTGGTAAGCTACCACATTCTCTGACAATAAGTATTCTTTACAGCTCCTTTTTTTGTAGATGAACCTGAAGTACGAATGATGATTTCCTAGAAGTCCTGCTGATCATTATTGCCCTCCTCTTTTAGCTAGCAACTTGAACTTGCTTGTAGTAGCAACAAACATTGCCATAAAACATTTCTCTCTCTCCTTCCCTCTCTCCTTCGCTCCTTCACTTCCTCCCTCCTTCCTCTTCCTGCTCCCTCCCTCCCTGCCTCCTACCTCCCCTCCCTCCGATCCCTCCCTCCCTCCCTCCCTCCCTCCCTCCCTCCCTCCCTCCCTCCCTCCCTCCTCCCTCCTTTCCTCCCTCCCTCCCTCTCTCTCTCCTTCTCCATGATACACAATCATTCATACATGTGCACACACCCCCGTACACCCACACACACACACATACCCAAACACACACATACCCAAACACACACATACACACAAACATAACCCACATGCACACACACACACACACAGTCATTACAAGGTAGTTGTTGTGTCAACTGCTAACAGAGGCATTGACACCAGGACTGAGGTCCAAGACAGTATGCTCCTCCCGGCCAGCCAGAACCAGACCTCCTACTATGCTGCAGGTGCCAGCATTGTGGGAGACCTCCAGACCTCATTCTCTGTCGGGAATGGTCAAATCTCCGTACTGAATGGCATGGCATTTGAGAATGTTCGTCTGAGTGCAAACCAGCCGTATGTGTTCTTCACAAGGGCCTACTCCAGCGAGATAGTGAGTTACATCTACATTTGGGAAGTGGGAGAATTGGAGGAGAGAGGGGAGAGAGGAGAGAAAGGAGGAGAGGAGGAATGAGGGTGGGAAGGAGGTAAAGAAGAGAGTAGGAGGTACTCGGGGAAGGGAGAAGGGGAGGGATCAGCTTGGCACATGCTAGTAGGCTTAAAACATCAATTTCTTTCTCTGCAGCCGACCGTTTTCAATGACAGCCAAGTAACTCCAGTGTACAGTAAGTGCAATGGTCATGTTACAATGTTAGCATAGGTACATACATATTATGTACTTACGTAGTACATATTTAATGTGCCTGTGATAATTTATTGCAACCTAAGTATTCATTCGCAATACTATTGCTGAAGGGTGATGAGGAGGTTACTTCTGTATTTGTCCTAGCCTCATTCCCAGGCCATTCTCACCTTCAGTATACTGTAAGCAATCAAAATTTAATACTGGTGGTGGGAATGGCCATGAAGAGTTACTCTTATATTATGTTGTGGTAGGATTGTAAACAGTCAGATATAATATAGCTATCTCTTGAGGTTTATAAGAACTTTGATATGGTAATTTATTGTAGCTGGTTTTAGCGAAGATGTAACTAAATGAGATTCACAAATTTCTAGATCCACAAAATTCGATGTTGTGTGATTGCTGAATAAATTACATTAGGGTGTGCAGGAAGCCTCATGCTAATTGGGTTAGCATGATTTCTGGAGATACGTAGTAGTAGTAGGGCTGCAAGTCTCGAGTCATTTTTGTGTCGAAATGGATGTACTCCAGATGTATGGTAGCATACATTCCTTAGGTTACCTCACTTGTAGCCTCGTTCCCAGGCCTTCTACACCTCCAGTTTTTGATCGCTTGCAGTGTGCAAAAATGGCCCCTCCGTTTTTGCATACTGCAAAAACTGGAGGTGTAGAAGGCCTGGGAATGAGGCTACTCACTCGTTGTTTGTTAGGAACTCTATTTTCCCATAGTCTTCGCGACATCTTCTGAAGGCACATCACCTGTTGGAGCTATTGCTGGCGCACTTGCAGCAGTGGGCAGTGTCACTATCATCTCCATCAGTATCGTTGTCATAGTTATTACTGTAACAAGGAGTCGTCGAGCCCGGTTTGACTTGCATATGGAAGAGAGGTAAGGAAAACACTGGTATTCTATAGCCTCGTTCCCAGGCCTTCCACACCTCCAGTTTTTGATCGCTCGCAGTATAGCTACTGTAAGCGATCAAAAACTGGAGGTGTGGGAACGGGGCTAGGTATTCTACCTGTCTGATCTATAGGCATTCAATGACTGGGTTGCATAGCACAATTATGACGATTGCTTGCTGTAGCTGTCAATGACGATGCCTATTCTTAACCATTAATGCACGTATTATATCACCAATCTCCGCCTACAGTGAATGTTCTCCCGATCCATAAGATAGAAGCCTATAGCAGTGCATGTGTGACAATTGACTAGCCTTGTTCCTAGGCCCGTGTGCCACTTTCGGTTGCATACTGCAAGCAACGAAAATCTGGGTGGGGGCCTGGGATTGAGGCTAATGATTGACCAATGTCTGGTAACTCTCAGCCACAGTGCAGCTGACATGTCTGGACGTGCCTCTGAGATCAAGTTTAAAGAGAACATCCAAATGGCAGAATGTATGGCATATGGAAGTCTTACTACACATCAAACACGAGGAAGAGGGAGTTACTCGGTTGGCCAAAGTCTTCCTGGTGCAGTGATCAAAGGACAACAGAGAGAGGAGGGTGAAAAAGATGCCTGTGAAGATACTGACGAAATTTATGAACCCATACCTAATTAGACGGTACATGACCGACCAGTTATGTAGTTAGCTATGCACTGTGTTGTGAAACTCTTTCCTTTGGAGTGTTCATTTTAACTTGAAGACAATTATTACATGCATGTAGTATACTGAGCCACCTTAGCCTTATGAGAACTTAATGCTATAGGGAAGGATCCTCAGATGACTGGATGTCAAGGACGTACTCAACAGCCTGGGGTCTGCATCCGCTGGGCGAGTACTTCTGCATAACTGAATTGTGCAGAATCGAAGTATGCAGAATTGAAGTATGCAGAATTGAAGTATGCAGAACCGAAGTATGGATAATGAAAGTATCCGGGGCCTTTAGTGACAACGAAAGTTTGGGATAAGAAATTGAGCCCTGTCACCACACGTGTCGCGACTACTGAGCTATAGGATATTGCTGGCCAAGACGGTGGACTTATATATCGCTGCTCATCTCCCAAGAAGGTGAGCTGTGAGTTTGCAGTGTGCACGAGTGTACAAAGGGCTGTGTAATAGCGACACTCGCGTTGGTTTATAATCTGCCATTACTCTACATATTAAAGGGAGGGGACGAGTAGGTGCATCGTACTATTTACTATTGGTGAGTAGTAAGCTTTTTCGTGATGGTAGTTGTTGGTCAGTGCTTGCTCTACTACCAACGGCTTGTGGCCCAGAGCCAACTAATCCCTCTAAGGCTTCTGGGCTTGTCATGCTGTATCACCTTGTGAGCTGAGTGGATATTGCTTACTAAATTGTCTCAGTGACTGGCCCTAAAACCGTTTGCTGCTCCTTTAGTAAGGGAGGGGACTTCCAGACAGTTGGCCGGGACTTCCGGCACGGCCCTAGATTTTGCTCTCTAGGTTTTTTTTTGCTAACAACCGTCAGCATCCAAACTTTGATGGTTGGATATGCATGTGCATATACCGTAGTCGGAAGAATTACTAAAGGGGTGAATCCCTGTAAAATGCAATGTCGGGAATTACCCCACCGTCCGGAAATCCCCTTCATTACCTTACCCCTTACCTTGTGTGTGGCAGCCGACACAAGAAAAGCCGATCCTATCCTTGTTTCCGGACGTGTGCCCTTCTCCTGTTTGATCATCGCTAGTCACAGCTATTCAAACACTAGGGGCAGAAATTGTCTGAGTGTATTTGTACCCGGCATTAATTTCATAGAACGATCAGTAGTTCCCTTAGCAATATAGGTTCTGGAACTTGTGCTATGTCTCTGGCTTCTCTACGATTAGAGACCCAGAGCTTTCTCAATGTGGAGTTGGCTAGCCTCGTTCCCAGGCCATTCCCATTCCCATTCCCATGCACTGCCAGTATTGATCGCTTGCAGTATGGAAATACGGTGGGGGAAAAGAAATTACTGGTACCTTCAACACTGCTACAAGAACATACTGTACAGGAATCTCACGTGCGGTGCCATCAAGTAGTACAGAAATGCATTGGGGGGGGGGGATACCCTTCTTGTACTGCCCATCCAAAGGCTGGATGTCAGAGCGTCCACAAGGCAGATGATCACTACCGTTCGTTGTTCACAACGCTGGTGAATGATCAACATGTAACAGGTATTGTAGCGGTTGGTTGGTTGGGCTGTATTGGTTACCTTATATTCAAACCGTGGAGAAAGTTCGAAAAGTGAATCTTCAGAGCTTCTGTGGGGCTAGCCTCGTTCCCAGCCCCGGCCTGGGAACGAGGCTACAGTGGGGCCGGTCCTACCCTCATTTCAGTATGAGATGGAGGGAAGCGTGCAGTTACACATTGTAGTAATGCAACAGGGTGCAATGTTAGCCTCCTTCACTGTCCCACACCCAGCTTTTCGTTGCTTACTGTATGGTAAAGGGGGGGGAGGGGCCTGGTACATTTCCTCGCGTGAGTGACATCTAGGGTAGAAAGACAGTAGAAAGACCTAAATGAATGTGGGCGTACTGGGTCTCAGAACAGCAAGAAGAGCGAAGGTACCAAGTAACATACTATCTAGCTAGTGGGGGACGATTGTCATACTCACCGAGCATTGAACGTGTAGATGGTTGAATGACATGCAAAATGTAGCGTCCTCGTTCTGCCATTTGTCGATTACATCATGCTCACGTGAGGAAATGTTACCAAGCCCTCCCCACTTTACCGTACTGCAAGTGACGAAAAGCTGGGCGTGGGACTGGGAAAGAGGCTAATACAATGTAGTGTCCAGCTTTCTTACCTGCTGCAGAGGAGCTTCCAGTCTCCAGACTGACAAAGGCAAGTTGATGTACGTACGTGCCTTGGGTATATATTGCTGTGAATCAAGGAGCTGGACTGGAAATGTGTATTGCATCTGTAGGTACACTCCACATAGTGTAGGACCGCTCTGGGACTCCAATGTTTGTGTAGCTGTTGCGTTGTTTTTGTTTGTTGTCGTGGAATGTGAGACTCATGCGCGTGTTTGCTTATTTAACGGATGCTCTACTGATGACAGTTGTCAACACCATGCGAGGAATGCTTTCAGTTATCCCCCACAGCAAGGAGTAGACATTGGGTGGAAAAGCCTAGAACTGGATATAGCAAGCAGTCGGTATAACTGTCTAGCAGCTACCTAGGCTCTCTAGCTGCGTGGAAACAAAACAAAAATATGGAGGGGTGAGTGTGTTTGTCTGCGTAAATG
Source organism: Axinella damicornis (assembly GCA_963931865.1). Lineage (NCBI taxonomy): Eukaryota > Metazoa > Porifera > Demospongiae > Axinellida > Axinellidae > Axinella > Axinella damicornis. The sequence continues at coordinate 8,431,217 of OZ007517.1, forward strand.
ATGCACCTTCCAGCTTCATATTCCAGTTCAGAACGTGAAACTTCAGAGCTTCTATGGGGTAGGTCCTACTCGGCCTTCTCCCGATTTGAGGCTGTGCAACTTGAGGCAAGAGAGATGTAAGAGGTCCCGAGTAGTTTTGCTCAGTCATGTACTACACGCCTCTTGTGAGCTGTGAACCTTTTGGCTGCCGTCTCATCTCTGTAGCTACTGACCTGTTGTGTACTGAGGGAGTGTGTGCATGTTACACACCATAGCACATGGTAGCATCAAAGATGATGTTGGTGTGATAATCTAGCCTCGTTCCCAGACCCGCGCACTGCACAAAAGTACGCGAAGGGCCTGGTATGTTTCCTCACGTGCGTGACGTCGAGGGTAGAAAGGTGGTAGAAAGGACTTAATTGAACATGGGCAATCTGGGGCTCAGAACAGCAAGAAGAGCTAAGGTACCAGGTAAATTACCACGCGTGTCTAGCTAGCAAGGGGCGACTGTCATACACGCCAGGTGTTGAACGTGTAAGGTCATTTCTCTTATGGTCTGGGAACAAGGCTGTTTCTCCGGGAACGCGACCAGGCTGTCCCCGTGGCTGTTTAGCATGGTGTGCTATGCCACTCTTTTTATCTGTGTGCTGTAAGGAATGCTGATCTTTAATCTAACGCCACCTTACTTTTGATGGAGAACCCTGATGTAGTGATTGATAACCTCTTAATGTAATAGTAGCAGTACAGTATTGGTGCTAGTCTCGGCCGCAGACCAAACCAACCCCAGCGCGGCTTGTGATCCATGCTGGGGTTGATTTGGGTCTGGGGCCAAGACTGTATTGGTGCCTGCTGGAAGACTGTTTGTATTGTGTCATTGCCAGATTGCTTGCAAATCTTAAGTGCTGTGACAGTGTAGAAGTGAGAGCCCATCTCAATGCCTGCACTAAGAATAACAACCTCTTCTGGACCACTTGTAGCCTCTTCTCAGCCCCCACCCAGCTCTTGTCACTTTGTAGCTGATCACTATGGCAACAGTTGTACACAACATGTGAGAAATACTGCAAGGGATGAAATGCTGGATGGAGGTCTGAGGCTAGGGGGCTGCCATTTCTTAGTAGTCTCTTCCCCAGCCCCCACCCAGTTTGGTCACTGGTAGCTGATGCACTGTGATAAGGGGATGTAAAGGTTGATGGGGTCTGGGAACGAAACCAAGGGGCTGCCATTTCTATCATGCAATTGTTTCTTGGCAGTCTCGTTCCCGTACCTCTCCCACAAGAGGAGAGGGTCTGGTAACACAAACCCCAATCCTTGAGCTTGCCGATTTGCTGAAGCCTGATAATTGTACTTGCAAAAGAATGTAACTTGGTTTGCGTTTAAGAAAGAATCTATATCATCGCTTGGTATGGATGAATTTTGGCAGTAGCTCAAATTTGTATTCGCTGTACCATCTGTAAGACAGATACTGAAGCAGTGAAACAGCGTAGACTGTTGAACCCCCGCAAATTGGTACATTGAATCTACGGCGACTTTTTGAAGCCTGCATGCTTTCAATGGCAACAATGCTGCTACATAGGAAGGACCATCTGTTGGATAATGTCCTGAAGGTACACAGGACTCACCAAACGATACACTTATTTCACTATGATGGCTTACGTAAAGCTCTTGGCTCACACAATCACCGTACACGAATTCTTTCACTTCTTCATTTTCTACGCTTCATAATTTCATTGGGCGATCTCAAATTCTGAAGCAGGTGCAAGGAATTGACCAGACACTCTCCTCTTGTGGGTGCCATGGGGTCTGGACACCAGACTGGGTTGGAACATGCACCTTCCCTGTAGTGTGGGCTGGTGGCTTCCTTACAGTGCTCTAAGTAGGCGAAGTAGAACTTTGTGGTAGAGTTTGTGAGTACTTATATCCACTGTGTGGTATAGGAACCCCTACCAGGTACCAGACTGTTGCAACAACTGTGCATTCAGGGTAAATTCCTTGACCTGTAGTTCCTGTATATAGGAGACTCCCCACCAAAGAGGCTCTGTTAATTTGTAAGTGCCCACTAGGCCTTGGTAAATTATGCTCAAGCATACTAGTAGGGTGGAACAAGAGCGCATAAGTAGGTCGCGCGGAGTACTCCCGGGGGGCGTGACCTACTTATGCGCTCTTGGGTGGAAACATAAGAGCATATGCTGGCATAATGAAGAGCTGTTGGAGCATAACAATGGAAAGGTCTGACTTGTTGGTGCTTTTAGTTTATGCGTGATAGAACAGCTAGAGCTAGGCTGACTGTCAATGTCTACTTCTGGTACAGGGCTAATTTTCGTGACTAGAGTTCTAATAGACCACAAGGCCACATGTGCTCATGAATGATATTATAATGTGAGCATAATAAGCATTGTATGAAGGGCGTGTCACAAGAGTCATGACAGGTTGCCAAATTCCTAGTATACTTTATGGGTCCAGCACACTATGTGGAGCTGGTTGTCCAATCTTGATCACCTTCATGCAGCCATCTTGACAGCTAACTGTAGCAATGTCACACCATTAGCTCTGCTGTGGCCAACTGTGTTTGCGGGCTATAGTGCCAAGTGGTGACCATTCCTTTAATCACATATGGGGTGCCAAGTAATTACTCTAGGAACTACTAAATTGTGCCACCTAACCATTTTGAGAGCATGTACCTCATGTGGGCCATTGACTTAGCCTCGTTCCCAGTCCCATGCCCAGCTTTTCATTGCTTGCAGTGCGGTAAAGCGGGGAGGGCCTGGTACATTTCCTCACATGAGTGACGTCAAGGTAGAAAGACCTAAACGAATGTGGGCGTACGTGGGTCTCAGAACAGCAAGAAGAGCAAAGGTACCAGGTAACATACCACACGTATCTAGCTAGCGGGGGGCGACTGTGATACTTACCGAGCGTTGAACGTGCAGATGGTTGAATAACACGCAGAACGTAGCGTCTTCATTCTGCCATTTTGTCGATTATGTCATGCTCACGTTAGGAAATGTACCAAGCCCTCCCCACTTCACCGTACTGCAAGTGACGAAAAGCTGGGTGTGGGACTGGGAAAGAGGCTACCACCGACTACTTTTAGTAACACTCAAATTTCCTACTACACCCTAACTAGAGGAAATATATTGCTGAAAAACCTTGAGGTTTACTACAGAGAAGCTGCAGTGACGAAAGTCCGTCCCTGTTTTGGAATTCTTTTACAAGCACGAATGCGGAAGGCCTAAACAAACTCCAGAAGATCCGTAAGCGAAGCTGTACTGTTTTGGGAAACTTACGTGAATACAAAGCCGGAAGAAACTTTCGATTCTCAGAAGAAGCCTTCCACTTTGTGGCGAAGTCACGCCGCACACGCGAACCGGAAAGGCGTTCCGAATCACGGCATCAATTTTAAAAACACATACTGTAGCAATTGACTGGTGCATGCATTCATCCAGGTCGTCCCTTCTGTCAAACTGGTGTTGTCTTTCTTGTCTGGCTTCCCTTGTTGAACGAGACTCTTCTGCTTTCCTCTCGCGATCTGTCGCTCTCCTCTGATGCGGACTTTGTTGAGCACGATTCACCACAAACTGCCTTCCAAGTATAACGCGGCCCTTTTTTTCGCTAGTTGATGCTTTGAATTTACGCATGATGCAATGAAGTCTCCGTTATTTGTAGGAGAGTGTATTTATGGTATGCCGCACTTGCATGTTACAAACTGGACAAGGAATACACTTTACGCTACCGTGAGGCTCGCTCAGGCTTGCCCCAATAGTACATCAACTGCTGATATCAACTAACAAATTTCACAGTTCAAAGAGAGAGGTGGCTTCCTTCTCAGAAACCATAGCCTTGAACGTGGAGCTCAATTGTGGCACTGAGTGCTAATATACATGGCTCTGCTGTCTTAGCCTCGTTCCCAGGCCCACACGCGGAACGCGGAAGTGGGCCTGGTGACACATGGCAAAATTCCCGTATGTGCTGAGCTCAGTAGTCTTGATTTCGGGTAGGCGAATCACGTTCGTCCATTGCCAATTACTGCGTAGTAATTACATATTCTTTACTCCGTAAAAAGTGTAACCCGTTTGATGAAACCGCTGTTGTAGCCTTCAAGACTCACCTCTGGTCGCTCCTTGGCAAGGACTTTCTACTTAGCCATCACCAACAGCTACCTTCCGCGTGATTTAGAATGCATCCAAGTAAGGAATGTAATTGCGTACGTAATTATGCTGACTGAGCACATATGGAAATTTTGCCATGTGTCACCAGGCCCTATTCCGCGTTCCGCGTGAGGGCCTGGGTACGAGGCTACTGCTGTCTAACCTACCATATAGCAAGCAAGTCACAAGTTGGCAAGTGTTGTGCTGGTGGAAGGAAGGCCAGAGTATGCAAGAAAAGAATATTACGCACTGTGTATGTGTGAGCAGCTCTAAGAAGTCATGAATAATTGACCATATTCATCTCCTGAGCCCTGAAAATGAATAGCAGCCAACTTAGACATTCCTGGCATATCATTGGCACACAATTAGTTGTATAAGCAGCGCCGGCTATGATTTACATATGCTGCTGTGGTAATGCTTTCATTTGGATTATCAAGAGGTTGGGGGGGGGGGGGGCAAAGGTTTAGAAGGCGCAACCCCCCCCCCCCCCCTCCCCTCCCCTGAATGAAACCCTGACCAATTTTTTCCTTGATCTACGTATAGCCGCAGTCATTTCATATCAGCCAGACAATGGAACAAGCAGCTGTCTACTGAAAGGAGACTCATTCACCGATTTATGAGACGCTGCTCTGTCCTCCCTTGTGGGAGACCTTGAAAACCATTATTCTCTTGAGGTGATATTCAGTATCTAGAACCCTTGAACATACTCTTATTTCTGTTCTGTGGCATTGCTGGCCTTGAAACTGCTTCAACAGACACCGTCCTAAGCAGATGTGCCACTCTAACCACATCCACCAGTTGACAAACTCGCAATCGAGTCTCCTGGGAAATGCCAACCTACCGTAGCTGAAAAATGGGCCATGAAAGCTGGAAATGGAGGCCCTACAAGGCTAGTCTCGCCCCCAGACCCAAACCAACCCCAGCGTGGATCGCTTCCAGTATCATGCGCCAGGAGGGAGGGTCTGGTGAACTTGCTACATAAGTACATTATGGGATGTAGCATGCTGCATGTAGCATGCTGCAGTCATTCTGAATAGTGATTGGCTGATGCAAGATTACAACTCAAGTAGGTGCAAGAATACTCAAAAGTGCACAGTGGAGGGTAGCTACATGTATTGAACAGTTAGTTTTCTTACCCAAGTATGACCTTCAGAGGTTCATTACAACGACAGTCAGCTCTCCCTGACACTGCAGGAGGCAGGCATCCACTACAGCAGAGCGACATTCCATCCTGCCCGTCGGAATCGATACAAAATTCAAACCATACATTCAGTTTGACCTTTCACCAGCTCTCTCGCGGCTTCGAGCTGTTCCGACTTCACTGTAGCTAGTGACCGTCAACCTAGCCTCGGTCCCAGGCTCCTCCCCCTGCACGCGCCGACGCACGCACAAGGGGGGGGGGGGGGGGGAGCCTGGGAACGAGGCTACCGTCAACCCCATTTGGCAAAATACAGCTGTAATCGCGGTCTCAACAACTCTGTCGAGCAACTATATAGCTAGCATGAATTAGCGCACGGCACGCGTGGCGTGAACATTCCAAACGTCATTAGTAGCCAATCAACCAATCAGATTCAGCCCTCTGAAATTCCGCGGACGACTAATTTTTATGTAGCAAGTTCACCAGACCCTCCCTCCCCGCGCGTGATACTAGATGCGATCCGTGCTGGGGTGGGTTTGGTCTGGGACCGAGACTACTACAAGGCAAGACAGATTGTTTCTAAGTCCCTCCCACCCTTTTACAGCTGAGCCAAAACATGGCCATGCTGTTTGCACTCTTTGGGTGCACCCGCCCAACCCATCCACCTCCCCCTGTCCCGCCCTCTCTGTTCCCATAGAACCTAAGTCCCAACCACATTGGTGTCATCATGAAGCTGAAAGTAACATGTTGCATACATGTACTAATTAGTGGGCACTAAAGGGATAGCCATTTAGAAGTATCACTGTTTATGTTTCCACTTGTTTTTACAAGCAGCCCTGAAAGGATGTAAGATGTGTATCACTCTTGTTGCTACAGAGATACAGTAACCATAGTAACAGACAAGATTAGCCACCTGTAAAGGTCAAAGTACTGCTCTGTACTCAGCCTTGTTCCCAGGCCCTCAATTTTCATACAGGGCCTGGGAATGAGGCTGGGCTGGTACCATGGTTGGTAGTGTGTATGCATCATGTGCAATAGTATTAGCTAGCCTGTACCCAGGTTGTTGCTGGTGGGGGGGGGGGGGGGGGAGCCAGCCTGCAACTCTCACCACCAATGTACATGTAGGTGCTGAATTTTGTAACTTGCTGACTAGTACTACACTGAGCCCCCTCAGTTTACTGTGTTGAACTCTTGGAAGCTTTGCCTCTCTTTGATCTGAATACTGACACGGACGACCCACAGATGTATCCCTGTCACTTTCCGGGTCCGTATGTGCATCTGGTAGCCATTATCACAGCAGCACATTTCCTTACCTCATTGTTGTGACATATGGGCAGGGTAACCTCGTACCCAGTCCCATGCCCAGCTTTTCGTCGCTTGCAGTACGGTTAAACGGGGAGGGCCTGGTACATCTTCTCACGTGAGTGACGTCAAGGGTAGAAAGGGGTAGAAAGACCGGAAGGAAGCGTGGGCGTACATGTGTCTCAGAACAGCAAGAAGAGCGAAGGTACCAGTAACATCATACCACACGTATCTAGCTAGCGGGGGAGACTGTCATACTCACCGAGCGTTGAACGTGTAGATGGTTGAATAACACGCAAAACGGAGTGTCTTCGTTCTGAAAATTTGCCATTTTTCATGCTCACGTGAGAAGATGTACCAGGCCTGGGCGTGGGACTGGGAACGAGGCTAGGGCAAGGGCACTAAGACTGATTGGTCGATTGATGATACAGAGATGGCTAACAAGTTTGTTCCTTGCTCGGCTCACACTTTTGTGGTTATTCTTTGGTTCCGTCCCATCAACTCTAGTTTGGATAGTCGCCTATTAGTTAGTCCTATCCCATTGTCAACATATCCTGGTAGCTTTGTGGAGGAGTGTAATTACACCCACACTTTTACTGGATATCCACATCTGTTACTAAACAGAGCCCACCAAAAAAATTGTGAGGGGGCTGGCATTTAAGGGTGCATATAGGCCTTAGGGTAGTTAGTGAAGCCTCCAAATTTGAAGCATCAAGCCTGTTTAGTTTGGCAGCTAGAAGGCACCAACAAAATGTATATGTGTCAGTCGCGAGTAGAAATCGAAGCTTACGCGCACTGCGTATGATCGCACAAGAAGATCGCCGTGCGTGCCTTGCAATCGTTCTGTGCAATAATTACGCTGTGCGCAATTGCGCACGTAGGCTTCCGCACAGCGTACGTGCATAAGATCGCACGGGGCGATTGCCCTGTGCGCCCCACGATCGCTACTGCGCGATAAAACGCTGTGCGCAATTGTGCACGTAAGCTTCGATTTCTACTCGCGACTGACACATAATTATGTGTTACATATGGTTGGGGGTAAACCATCCTTGCATGCATGTCATATGAGAAAAGTGGTGCCCTAGCTCTAACTGCCAAATTTATGCTTTAAACTTGCATGTAGGCCTTAGTGTAGTTAGTAAAGCCTCCAACCAAAACCCCCTCAGAAATTGGGGTGGGCTCTATTTAGACTATGCAGTGTGCCATTGCTTAATGATTTAGGTTCTGTCTTCTGCACAGAGATTGTCTACTGACAAAGCTCTATCCCAACAGTATGAGGATTTGCATTAGCGTAGCCTTGTTCCCAGGCCGTGTGCACTTAGTGCTGCCCTCGAGAGTTCTTGCTAACAACTGTGTGCTGTTGCTAGCAACTAATGTGTAGGTACATGTGTGTATGAGTGATGCTTAGGTGATTTAGTGAGGAGCGTATAATGCTATAGTATATGTGCACAGTGAGTATATGCAATTGTGAAGTGATAAGAGAGAGCGTGTTTGGGTGAGCATACATGAACGTGACACAATAGTTTGTTCACTCAGTAATGCACAGGGATGCACATGAAAACGTATGTGAGTACGTGGCAAGGACATGCAAGAAAGGGCATGTGCAAGAGAGTCCTCAAGGGCAGTGCATTACACACATATGCACTTAATTACACTCCTTGTAGGGAAAAAATTGTGCTGTGTAATGAAATCAATGCAGGAAAGGCCTACAAAGATTCTAGCTGCACACCATCGTGCACTGATCCAAATGTATGATTATCGTGCTGAAACTCACCTTGGTGGCGGAGTTACAATTGCTTTTGTCTTCCACTTTCATCCCGTTGGCCGCCATTGCAAACATAAGGTGTGCTTTAATTGGAACGAAACACATGTATGAGTCCTGTCCAACTGAATTGGAGCAAGCCTGTCATTAGTCTGCCGTATATCAATCCACAAGGTCAGACTAGGACACCAGGTGACATTAATGAATTGAGTACTCATTAGTGATAGCGCCTAACTACAGTGGGGACTCACCGGTTTGAAGGTATATTGCTATAGAATTCATGTGCAGAATGCGGTGTAGCACAGCACAAATAAACACAACATTCAATGAACAGAATTCGTCATCATGGGACCTGTTCTACTCACTGTGACAGTGTTTGATGACATGGAGGCAAAATCATATATATACAATAATGTAGCTATACAGTGTTTCATTTAGAAATCATTCATCAAATCGTTTGGGGAGGGGGGGGGGGGGGGGGGGGGGGGGGGGGGGGGGGATTGTTGTGCGTCAAAGTAAGGGGGCTTGTAGAAGGCTTGTATCAGTATATTAAGATTTTAACGTGTGTGTGTGTGACGGAAGTAGGATGTTCGTGGGGCGGGACTAGACTAGTGACGTGCGACCTTCGTACTTTTACTTCAATTTACTGAACCTCGAACTCTGCAAAGAATTTTCGAGAATATTGGGCATGGGCTTGAACAGCTGGGGGAGCAGCAGTCGAAGTGGACACAATTGGGAAGCCTTGTATTTACATAGTCAAACGGCGCCGGAGATCAATGGACCAATCAGATGGAATATATAACAGTTAGAGCCCGGTCGCCAGGGATTTATGGCATGTCCTTGTCCTCGGATGTTCGCCCTTGGACTCGGTCGGATAAATCCCTGGCGACCGGGCTCTAACCATTACATGTACATGTAGTATTGACTTACTGTAGGAGTCGTATGGAACTATAGCAGCATAAGTGTGTAGCTAGTCTTGTACATTGTAACTACAATTTCTGACTACTCAAGCTTTGTTGTTTGTTTACTAGACTGGACTGACCTTTGACCCCAGATAAACCAGTGAGGCTGAGGTAACATGGCTTGCCAATATATCATGTCATGTTTTCAGCACAGAGATGTTTAGAGCAATCTAGGAGGCAAAAGCTTAAAAGCACAGCTAGAGCAACAAACTAAGAAGATATATTATAGGGTTGATCTGGGGATGAATGATTATGTGATCAGGCTTGTCAATGTTGTAGTTCTACATATTTACCTGTACATTGTCATACTGTGATTGACTGCTCTGTACCAGATGTTGTGGTGTGTATCAGGGGAACCTACGTACTCTCTGTCTTACAGTCGTTATTCACTGATGATTTACCGCAGTCTCTTACTCGTCCACACATGCACATGTCTATGCCAGAATACCCAGTGACTGAGCTCTCCGGGATACAGCCAGAGGTCAAGGTAGGCAGGTGTATAGTGAGCGCAGTGTTTGTATGCCAGAATACCAAGTGACTGTGAGCTCTCCGGGATAGAGCCAGAGGTCAAGGTAGGCAGGTGTATAGTGAATGCAGTGAGGCTGTAAAGTGCAGCTGTTTGGTTCCACTCCGTGTGGCCTGGGAACGAGGCTAGCTGTGTGTAAGGAACCTTGACCCTGAATTCTCGTAGCTGGACCGCTTATTGGGGCGAGCGTGAGCGAGCCCCTTCAACGTAGACTTCGTCTGTCTGTCTATCATCGTCATGCCGTAAATGGTATGTTGTGCCGTAAATCACTTCTGGCTCATATTTTGCGTGTTCACATCATACGTTAATTCAACTTGGAGCCAAGCCGGAGACTGTCTGACTGAGACACGAACTATGAACACTTCAAGCCATCTCGCACTTTGGAGCAGAGCTACCTGCTCGATGGTGACGAGATGGACACCTACGTACCTATTGATTGGTTACTGCATGGCCATAGATGCACGGCCGTCATCAGACTGTAACTGAGCATAGCGCAACCTCAGGCCACAGAATGCAAGTGGTCTCCATCTTTGATGTTGCCATTGTCCATCAAGCAGGTTGACTGTTCACGGTTTGTTCAAGTGATCAACTGCCCGATTTCGAATTAACACATGATGCAAGAAGATGAAAAATAAGAGCTGCAAATGGTTTATGGCACAACATACGACAGATATAAAGAAATTTATCATGTTTCCAACTCATGGCTATTCCCATAGGGAATGTATGGCAAATGCTAGCCAGAGCAACTAGGGTGATATTTTCCCATATCACCCTAGTTGCTCTGTGGGTTATCGCGTCCCCCTAGGGCATGAATGTTATTATATTGCCATGGCACCAGCCAATGCATTAATGATAGATGCATAACACAAGGAATTCAAGATGAAGGATATAGTACCAGTTGCGTGCAAGATGCTGGCCTGGAACCTTACGGCTGCTAGAGCGGATGGAGGTGTGGACTGGGCGTGGCTATACTAGTAGGGGGCGGCGGCCAACTTACTCGTGGCTGGGCTCGTGTATCAAAGAACAATAAGAGGCCTGCTTATCCAACTGCAAACCAAGTCGTGGTCGGCCATTTCAGGTTGCACGGTAAGTCCCACGCGGCCTGAGAACGAGGCTGTACAGCTGTTAGTACGCTCATAGAACTGTATGGTACGCTGATTGTGAGGCACTACTGTTGCCAAGCCGCGACCGTTACCAAGGCCGCGATATCGACGCGTTCCTATAGCCGCAGGGTCTGGAAACATGATAATACAAGAATATAGGGAAAGTTTACAGCAAACTCATCTATGTGCTCAGACTCGCCCCAATGGAAAAGATATGTAGGGGGTTGTATACTGAACTGCTTTATGCTATCATCCGTACCTGTTCTGCTATCCCTACATCTCCATACATTTTTACCCTTGTTTACTTTTTACCTCGTTTGTTTTGCTGAATTTAGAGTTTACTATGATATAGGCTTGTAAGCTGGTGTTTTTAGCCTGTGTGTACTGGCCAGTCACTCCTACTGATATGTGACACATGCAGGTTAATTGACAGGAGGTCAAAGTCAAGGTTCAGGCTGAACCTTGAGGCGTGGTCTGAGCATGTGCAGTGAGCTGCGTGGGCGCACCACGTGGCAATCAGTGAGCATGCGCAGTAAGCTGCGTGGGCGCACCACGTGGCAATCAGTGAGCATGCGCAGTGAGCTGCGTGGGCGCACCACGTGGCAATCAGTGAGCATGCGCAGTGAGCTGCGTGGGTGCACCATGTGGCAATCAGTTGAGCAGTGAGCATTCTTATATACCCTCCCTTCTCCCCCTTGTTGTAGTTAGTATCCAGTGGAGGTGTTCTGGTGCCTCCACTGTGAGTGGTCTACATATTTTTTGTAGTTGGAAGTAGATATTCCCCCTTCCAATTAGTAGCCCCCAAGCGATTGCGGGCTGATTAATAAAATGTGGGCCTTATGGAAGGGTGTGGTGTTGCCGGCTTCCTGCAGCTGTAGTGTACCCAGACCATGACCAACCAAACCATCCAAATGTTTTTGGGGTACTCGCAGTTGGATTCATGTGCTTTTATGAGAATCTTAGTCTCGTTCCCAGACCCCCCCAAGACCCAGTCATGAATAGTGTTGAGGGCCGTGTACATAACTTGTTGTGTACATGTAACATCTTCTGCCGGAACAATGACACCATACGTAGTACTCACCAGTTACTCTGAAGCACTTTGTAGCATACGTAGATACCAAAGCTCACAACAAGAGACCCTGTGGCTGAACCAATCCAACAGCATTGTCTTCTTCTCTCTAGTCTCTACCTAGGATTGTGAGATCTTGCAGTCAGTATGGAGGCTGTGCGGCTGCTGACTGTAGCAGTGTTGGTGTGGAGTTGCTGGGGCCCACTGCTCACAAACGCCCAGGGTAATTTGAACACTGTGTGTTGGATTGTATAGTTGTGTGAAAGTGAAGTTTGTTGACCCATCAGTATAATTTTAACTGTCTGTCTGTGCATTATGGAGGTAGTATGTTCAGGTGGAAGGACTAGAGTAGTGACGTATACTTCACTACAATCTCTAAACATTGAATTCCGCGAAGAATGCTTGAGAATGTTGGGTAGGGGGTGGAACCTTCCAGAACAGCTGGGGCTGCAAGCAAGGAGCTGCAGCTGAAGCTGATTGCGTCCAATTTAGCTGCTGATACCCATGATTTTATCTGGTTCAGCAGCTGACGCGGATGCAATCATGCAGCCTGGTGCCAGTGAAGCGAAGTGAGTGAAGCTACTTGTGTGTACAACCATCAATCTATTAAGATTATAACGTGTGTCTGTGTGTGTGTGTGTGTGTGTGTGTGTGTGTGTGTGTGTGTGTGACAGAAGTGGGATGCATGGGTTGGCAGAACAGCTGGGATGCAATTGGGGAGCAGCAGTCGAAGCAGACGCAATCGGGGAGCAGCAGTTGAAGCAGACGCAATCGGAGCAGCAGTTGAAGTGGACGCAATCGGGAAGCAGCAGCTGAAGCGGATGCAAGCGGCAAGCAGCAGCTGAAACGGACGCAATCAGGGAGTAGCAGTTGAAGCGGATGCAATCGGGGAGCAGCAGCTGAAGTGGACACAAGCGGCGAGCAGCAGCTGATGCGGACACAATCAGGGAGCAGCAGCGGAAGCGGATGCGAATGGGGAGCACTGCAGTTGAAGTGGATCGATGCAATCGGGAGCAGCAGCTGAAGCGGACTCAATCGCAGAGCAGTTGAAGCGGGAGTAGCATCTGAAGTGGATGCAATCACAGAGTAGCAGCTGAAGCAGATGCAAGCGATGAGCAGTTGAAGCGGACGCAATCGGGGAGCAGCAGCTGAACGAAGCGGATGCAAGTGGCGAGCAGGAGCTGAAGTGGATGCAAACAGGGAGCAGCAGTTGATGCAATTGGCGAGTAGCAGCTCTGCATAGAGAGCTGTCTGGCGCCGAATTACTGATGTAGGCGAATGAAGGGGAAATAGCTGAGCAAGCGAAGCGAAGCTATTTGTACTGATAATCATTGCTGAGAGGGAAGCAACGTATGTCAGCCCATGCTATGTGTCTATGCCTCTAATAGGTTTAGTGCTGAAGACAGCAAAAGTTTAGCTTTATACCACAGTGATTAACATGCAAATCTGGACACTCTTTGCACGTTCCTTCCACCAATGAACGCAGTGAATGCGCATTGCCATAGCTTGTTTGCTAACAATATTTTGTTTCTGGTTTCTAACCCACCGACCATGAGTAGCACTTCTACGTAATTTTTCAGCACATTTTCTTAGGTTTTGCTACATACACAAGCTATTATGACACTGCCAAGTTTCATGTTCACAGTTACAATAGTACAAACGATCGCCAGTACTGTTCGTAGTCATCATGCATAGTCGGCAAGAAGAGCTGCCACTTCAACACGAGGGCCATGACATTCATGGCGACTTTGCTGTAGCCATCCTCAAGAATAGCAGCCATGTACCACAGGACATTTCCTGGACTGCAGAAGAGTGGCAGCAAGATGACTTGTATCGTCAACGTCAACAGTAAATGCTCTGATCTGAGAGCTAGAAACGATCTGAGGTTGAGATATTCCGGAAGACACTCACAAGGGGACATTATAACGAGTCAAACTACCCTGTGCAGGAACTTGGGCGGAAAAGGGGGGGGGGGGGGGGTTACATTGTAGACAACAATTTCCTCTCGTTGTTCAATGCCAATTCTGTCACTAATTATCTATTTAGATAGCTAGATCTGAGTGGGGTGGTAAGAGTCACATGAGTATATACTTGGGATGGCTGACTGCAGCCCTATGGAGCATGTAACCTAAAACACTTGCTGAACTGTGAATGAGCAAAGCGAAACCGATATTCACTTGAAATGTTTAAAGAGTGAGGAGCAAGTTGCTATTCCTGCATATAATCCTCGCTTCCTGCGCTGCTTAGCAACAAAGACTTTATGGCAGAGCTAATGACGAATATTGAGCTATGATGTAATGCCTAAAAGTATGGACGTACGGGTGTTCAAGGCGTCTCTATGTCTTGGCACTCCAGTGCCGAGACAAAAAGCTATAGACCCTAATTAAGTCACTATTGCCATTTTTTCATGCTTCCAATTCAGTTATGAGTGACAACACCGTCGCATAGTAGTACCAGGTGTCATGAATGTATGGAAGCAGTTTGTTACATGTGATTATCTATTTTTAATTGCAGGTATTCAGTTAACTCCAATGAATGGTGTGATTCGTACATATACCAACAACAGCATTGTGAACAGAATGGACATTGGAACTGGTAGTGCAGCTCTGCTCTGCACTACTACCTACTCACCCTGCTGTTCATCTGCAAACCGTGACACTCACTGGTACTTTCCCGATGGAAGTCCAGTCGTGAATAATGGTGGTCTTCCGTACTACAGAACTAGGAGTACTGATCCTCGGTCAGTGAGGCTCAACCGCAACCCTCAGGGTACCACAACAGGGATCTTCCGCTGTGACATACCTGATGCCAGTGGAGCACTACAGAGGATGTTTGTGGGGATATATGGTGAGTCCTGTACACTGATCGATTGAGCGGTTGATTATATTTGCAAGGAGAAATCTAGCTAGATAGCCTCAACAATGCTCACACGTATGTCCAGGATACCTTGCATGCAATCAGGCAAATAAGGTGGCATAATTTCCTAGCTGTGGGGCTCGCTTAGGCTGAACCCCCATTAAGCAAGGTTCATGCACTATGAAGTTCAAGAAGTAAACAGATGCCGTTGCATTTATTTATTTCATTGTTCATTTTGAGTGGCGACTATTCAAGGGTGGCAATTATTGGTGGACGGCATTTATTACATAATCCTTGCACCACAGTGTACCATATTTCTGCGAATAGACTCCGTGGTGTTTATTTATTTTGTCGTTCATGTTGCTGCGGCAACCATTCGAGGGCAGGGTTTACTACTTTGGCAGTAGACTATGACCGCGCCGCGTTCACATCATCCCTAGCTAGCTCCCCGTCAAAGTGTGTCAACGAGCTGGTGAGAAGGTATGGCTCTTACAAAAGCCGGTCAAGAAACAAACAAAACAACAGCTCACAGTGGGCAAGATTCGGCAAGTGCCTGTCCGTTGCTAGAGCACAGCTACATTTTTTATTAGCCGTTGCTTTGCAACAAAGTGATACACACGGGCACGGGGCCACAGTTACCAAATTGCCAGATGCAATCCCCTTTTTGCCTTGACCTGTGAACCAACAACCAACCATGATGTCATAATGACGTGTGCGTAGTATACGGAGGTATACAGTTCAAGAAATAAGACATACGGAGGTGCACGAGTAATGGACACGTGCAGTGAAGGTTGACGAGTGCGTTGACGATCCGGGGCCGTGGAAGAAGCGCGTCCTCCTACCAAGAAGCTCTGCAGTTGTGGGGCAGATCTCTCGTCACTGAGCGTATATCACGTCAGAAAACACTTGACTGGGTCGAATCACTTGAAGGTACTGGCAGCGAGTGGGCTGTGGGCACCCACGTCCACCAAGAGGACGCCTGTGGTGCAGTGCCCATGCACAGAGCTGAAATTGAGGTAGTGAAAGGGCCTAGGGGGGATAGGGAGGCGGTTTTGACGGCATAAAAGGCTAGAATCCCTGCAAGTACCAAATTGCCACTCCGAGTCCTTTTGCCTGAGGGGAGAAACAACCAACCAACTAAAGTGGCATTGCGTCTGGCAATTTGGTAACTGTGGCCCCTTGCACACAGGACAAGGATGATGGCGAAGAAAATCCCTTCGCAGGTATGGAGAAGGATGACGATGAGCTCGAGGAGAATGAAACCGACTATCCAGAAGACATACAAGTATTTCCTGAAGAAGATCACAAGACGGTGATCGAAACGTTAAAATTTGTTTGCGTCAAAGTCCAAGAATCAACTCTATAGAATATTTTCTAAGTCACAAGTTCTCCATGCATGCGCATATGTTCAGGATTGACAGCCACGTAGACTGAAATACTGAAGTGACACGGTGGAGGTACTTTCATTTGGGAATGGACGAACCATTAATAGGTGAGCGTCCGTACTAATCTCATCGTGCGAGCCAAGTATGCATTCAGTTTTGCAAAGTGTCCAGTAAAAGTAGTAATGACGTTTGATGAAAGCGCCCACTGTGCGATAACAGACGGTCCAGATCAGCACTTTCCCAACCGGCCGAGTGAAAGGTGATGGTACCAAGTGATTTTAGTGCAATATTCTTGACTGTTCAGTGTACAAAGATGAGCAGTTTTGCTCCAATACGGTTACAATGTATGAGTTGGAAGCAGCTGCCAGTTTGTTTACATAAAACAATGGGATAACATTATTCATAGCGGAAGCAGTGCATGTACGTACGTAAACGTGTTACAAACTTGATTAACAACAGGCCTTATACTTCTCATGCATTTTTACTTGCTTGATGGGTAGCGTGGTGTATTTTGCTGGGCAGCATGAAAAGAAATTTGGGAATGAAATGAAGATTGTGCATGCCTAGATCATGCTCTTCTGGGGCATTTTACTTCTGTTCCAGGAGTTCTTTCTTCTTTCAAGGGTCTTAAGGAATATTGGAATGCAACTTGTTTCAGATTAATATCTGCTATAGTTCCTGAGCTTTAGAGTATACAATTCCACCAATCAGATTACTCACAACGAGGTATCTAAGTGTGATAGAAAACCTCGTCTTCAATAGAAAACCTTATACAGGTTTTATATTGAGCCCCCAGGATACCCAACTTTTGAATCCATGGCAACTAGCTATATATTTATAGCTGCTTAAGAAATATAGGCCGTGCACATGTCTGTGTACTTCTCTGTGTACTTCTCTTTTGTTAACGGCTACATCAGTACACGAGCTAAAGCTCGAAGGATAAGCAGTCAATGACAGCACTGGTGGGGTGGAGCCAAGTTGAGGAGCGGAGCCATAATTATGACTGCTCGTGCGCGCAAGTCACTCGCACGCAAGTTGTATGTCAGCACTAGTATCTGCATTGTACTTGTAGCCAGTCCGTTATTTCACCGGGGGGACCTCCAAGTCGTAGTATCAGAGTCTCCTGGGCTGCACCAACGTCAGGGGCCACTGTGTTGTGGTATCGTATAATTATTGTTATACTACAATGAAGGAGCTAACATGAGCAGTGTGGATGTTAGTGCCAATTAGAGCAACAGACCACAACTTAACGTTCCCTTACCCACAAAACTGCCTGAACTATTCCATAACTCTTCTCATCTTCCAAGCACTGTGGTTGGCCCCACATTAGTTATAGTAGGTAAGCAGAAAAGTGCTTGTTTTACTGTCCTTCACATACATCAAGAGCACATGATGTCATCAAGTCTTGACGTAAATATGTACATTATTCTCTTCAAAACAGACCCACCACCCACTACCCCTATTGTCACACCTGGAGCAGCCACTCCCACATCTGTTGTGATCTCCTGGAATGAACAATCACCCGTGAATAGCTATGATATATTATTCCAGCGTGCCACTGGGAGCCAGCAACTTGGAGACTGCTCCTCATTTGAACATAGTGGCAATGCATCTGTTGCTGGTAGCGTCACTACATACAACCTGACTGACCTGCAGGAGTTTAGCACCTACGTCATAAGTGTCACAGCTGTTAATGGGGAAGGGAGAAATGAAAGTGATCCGCTGGTTGTGAATACACAAACGGCAGGTATCTAGCATATCAAGAATGTTTGCATGATTCAGTATAGTCTGTTAGATTTGGAGAGCCTGGGAATGAGTGTGTGCATATGTACGTCTTTGATGACATGCATGCAGTAATAGTTTAGCTTATAGGCACTGTGACTGATTCCATCTGCCCTTTGTTTCCAGCTCCCACTGGTGCCCCTGAAATGCTCAGAATAGTGGGGACCTCTTCAACCACCATCTCCATAGCATGGGATGCTGTCAATTGTACTGAACGTAACAGCAACATCACTGGCTATGTGGTTCGCTATGGACCCGTGAATGGCCCTTCATTGAATGCATCAATCTCAGAAGCTGATAACCTAACATACACTGCAAGTGGACTGATGGTCTCTACTAACTACTCTTTTGAAGTTGCAGCTGAGAGCAGCAATGGTACTGGGCCATTTAGTAGCTCAGATGTTGCACAAACAGGTGAGTTTTATTTCTACAGTTGATGACAAGTTTATTTGGATTGCGCCGAGTCAGCATGATTTACAAAATGTAAGCTGGATATATTCTGACCACGTGGAATACTGTATCAGTGAACATTTCTGAAGAACCAGAAATGACAGCAGTGATGAAGAAGGTATACAGTATACAATCACTTGTCATATTTCCTTTGGTAACTATGGCGAACCCTCAAAATGACTGTGTCAACTAAGCTTTCTTGTCATAGTGAGCCCTCTGTCCTTGGTTAGCATGTTCACTGACACTGTGGATTTCATGGAGGTTTCCCCAATTGACAGTGCTGATGTTACTGTGCTCTTTGCACCCGGTGTGTGCCAATTCATATGGTTTTGAAGTTTGAAGGTGTTCCCTTCCTGGAAAGGACGCTGGTTCTTTAGGAAAGGTGTGGCCTACAAACACTTGAAACGAGTTGCAGAAAACAATCACCCAAAGTATGCCATGCCGAATTATCCAGGCTATCCATACTGTTACTGTGAATCAGTTGGTGACACTCCGTTGAATGGTTCTTTACTATAATATAGTAGTAATAATATATACCAACAGACCGTTGAGCACACCAGAGTGTCCATTTCTTACATGTATGTGAGGTTTCCCAGGTACTGCAATTGTGTCACTGTCTGTCAGTATTTCCTAAACACATGCATACTGCTCTGCAATTCCATTGGGTGTGATGGTTGACGTGCTTCAGTAAGAATCAAATGTTCTTGTGATACTGCTTCTTTGTGGCAGGATGAACAAGCGTACACAAATTTGTTGTTTCTCTGATTTACAGCTTCAGCCTCAGCTCCCTCAGCTCCTACCGTAATGGCGGATTCCCAGTCCCCCACTTCCATCACCCTCACCTGGACCCAGCCAGTGGACGATATTGTGAGCAGCTATGAGATAGTGTTCTCCTACCAGGGACCTTGCAGTGGATTCACCCACACCAACACCACCACTGTGGAGGGTACTAGCAGGAACTACACACTGACTGCACTGCAGGAGTTCAGTAACTACACTGTCAATGTGACAGCTGTGAATGGGGGAGGGAGAAATGAAAGTGACGCGCTGGCTGTGAATACGCAAATGGCAGGTATCTAACATATCAAGTACTTGTATGTTTCAAGAGAATTTGTCTGTTCAAGTTTGAGAATGAGTGTGTGCATATGTACGTCTTTGATGACGTACAGCAATGGTTTAGCTTGGACACTGTGACTGATTCCATCTACCCTTTGTTTCCAGCTCCCACTAGTGGTGCTGAAATGCTCACAGAAATGGAGACCTCCTCAACCACCATCACCGTAGCATGGGATGCTGTCAATTGTACTGAACGTAACAGCAACATCACTGGCTATGAGGTTCGCTATGGACCAGTTAATAGCACTTTACTGAATGTATCGATCTCCGGAGCAGATAATCGAACATACACTGCAAGTGGACTGATGGTCTCTACTAGCTATTCCTTTGAGGTTGCAGCTGAGAGCAGCAGTGGTACTGGACCGTTTAGTAGCTCCATTATTGCACAAACAGGTGAGTTTTATTTCTACAGTTGGTGATGTGCAAGTTGTTTGTTTTGATTCAGTGGATTGCACTGAGTCAGCATGCTTTACACAATGTGAGCTGGATACATTGTCATCACGTAGATTACTGTAGCATATAACGTTCTGACAAATTTAAAGATGGCATTGTACGTAGTACGAACATCTCTTGTGGTAACTACAGCGAACCCTCAATTTTGTTTATCAACAAAATGCATGTGATGACTCAGCTTTCTTGTCATGTTGAGCCCTCTGTTCCCTGGTTAGCATGTTCACTGACACTGTTGTTGCAGCAGATTTCAAGGGGTTTTCCTATTAATATGGTTTTGTGGTTTGAGGGTGTTCCCTTCCTGGAAAGGATGCTAGTTCTTAGATAAGGTGTGGCCTACAAATACTTGAAAGAACAGTCAAGAAAGACCACCAAGCTAGAGATTCAGTTGGTGGCACTCCATTTCCAGGTATTTATTGTGTCGCAATCTGTCAGTATTAATTGTGCTGTGCAATTCCATTGAGTGTGATGGCCAACATGCTTTGGTATGCAAGAATCAAATGTTCAGATTGCAGTGGATATGACATGCTTCTTTGTGGCAGGAAGAACAAGTGTACACAAATTGTTTGTTTCTTTGGTTTCCAGCTTCACTCTCGACTCCCTCAGCTCCTACCGTAATGGCGGATTCTCAGTCTGCCACATCCATCACCCTCACCTGGACCCAGCCAGTGGAGGATATTGTGAGCAGCTATGAGATAGTGTTCTCCTACCAGGGACCTTGCAGTGGATTCACCCACACCAACACCACCACTGTGGAGGGTACTAGCAGGAACTACACACTGACTGCACTACAGGAGTTCAGCAACTACACTGTCAGTGTGACAGCTGTGAATGATGTTGGGAATGCAACTGCTGCTGTATTGGGCACCACATTGAGTGCAGGTAATCAATAGTGTCTCTATTACAGTACTACTGAAAGGAGGAGCAGTTGGTTATACGTATAGGTGCTGCCAAGGAATATGACCTGTCATAATCAGCGATTCAATGATTTGGCAATTGTTGGCCACTTTGGATCCAGTGGGGATTTCATCCACTTGAAACCGAAGGATTCCCCCATTTGGTTTGCAAAGTGCAAAGGTAATGTAATAGGCCATACAGGTTAATTACATCATTCCAGCCTTTTGCTTTTTGGCATTACAAAGTAATTGTGCTTAGAATTTATAATACAGTTTCCTGTTTGACTATTGATCTTTCTGGCAGTTTTAGTTTCCCTACTGTCATACTTTCTTTGCTATTAGTTCCGAGTGGTGTACCCCAAGCAGTTCTGGCTGTGGTGACAGGCAGCACTTCAATCTTTGTCCAGTGGGATCGTGTTAGTTGTATCGACCGTAGCAGTGAGATCACAGGATACACAATCCGCTATGCTCCGTCTGGTGGTGCTCCATCAGATATCCCCATCTTGGGCACTACTAGAAGTGACAGGATCTACACAATAACTGCACTCAGTGTAGCCACCAGCTATACTATCATGGTAGCAGCAAACCCCAGTGGTATGACTACCGGGCCGTTTAGTGACTCCATCAATGTGGAGACATATGGTGAGGACTCACTGTAACTGATATTGTTGTACATGCATGTCTTCTTGCTGTTTTTGATAACCACATGTACTTCACTTCTGCTTTGCTTGTTTGTGGTCGGAAGGTGCACACTCAAATGAGGCATCCCATCCCATTCAGAAATGTAGAATTTAGGAACTGAGGAAATGTGTAATCCCTAGCCTCATTCCCAGGCGCTCGGTAATTTGGGAGAAGAGCGCCTGGTAGCCACTGTTTGCTCATGTGTGGGGAACTTGGAAACTACTTTTATAGAGTAAGCGATTGATTATCGGACGATATGTATAATCGGACGACATGTATAATCGGACGCGTTAGCGCCGAACATGTATACTACCGGAAGTGGGCGGGACCTTCAGTCAATACCATCGCACTTTGAGTTGAAAGTTTGGTGATTCTCTGTTGCTTGGTTCTGGGACTAGCCATCGTCATAGATGGTATAGGAATATTATTTCTGCTTCCTATGCTTTGGCAAAAGGCCTGAGTTTCGTTTCTGCAATAAATAAATGCTCTTCTAGTCTTTTTGTTGAAGCTCATTAAATATGCATGTGGCCTTTGACCTCTGCTGACTCCAGGAAAGAGATAAAAGGCGGTTCAATAGGCTAAGCAAGCAACTTTAGCGAATGAATAACCATGTTTAGCTTCTGTCCTACACTGCAAAGGGCTGAAAAATGAGTTTTGGTTCGTGTCCGTGTCCGCGTCCGCGTCCGTCTCCGCGTCCGTGTCCGTGTCCGACCGTATCCGCCTTTTCCACTTGCCCCAATTGTGCTACCCCACTACTAGTAGCCCCCCCCCCCCCCCCACACACACACACACACACACTTTTGGTAGCTGTATCCGCCCCTGTACCTACTTGTTGTACTGCAAGCTGCAAAAGCTAAGTAGAAGGGACTGAGTCTAATCATGGATACAGCCACCAGAAAGGGTGGACAGGGTGAGGTGCATGTTGTCAATATCTGGGTAATACAGCACATGGAAATGTTACTGCAGTCTAAACTGTCATATGTATACAGTTCATTTGTGATTTGTTTTCAATTTTCAGCTGTTGGGCTTACCCTGAATGGTGTGAATCATGCCAACAACAGCATTGTGACCAGGACAGACATTGGAACTGGTGGTGCAGCTCTGAACTGCACAACTACCTACTCACCCTGCTGTTCATCTGAAAACCCTGACACTCAGTGGTTCTTACCCGATGGAAGTCAAGTCGTGAATAATGGTGGTCTC
Source organism: Axinella damicornis (assembly GCA_963931865.1). Classification (NCBI taxonomy): domain Eukaryota; kingdom Metazoa; phylum Porifera; class Demospongiae; order Axinellida; family Axinellidae; genus Axinella; species Axinella damicornis. The sequence continues at coordinate 8,454,022 of OZ007517.1, forward strand.
CCATACTACAGAAATAGGGATACTGGGACAGTGCTGCTCCACCGCAACCCTCAGGGTACCACAACAGGGATCTTCCGCTGTGACATACTTGATGCCAGTGGAGTACTACAGAGAATGTTTGTGGGGATATATGACAGTGGAACTGGTGAGTCCTAAAGGCCAGAAATTTTCTGTGATTGCACAGAAACTGCATGTGACATCATAGCCGCACATGTAAATCATCCAGTGGTTTTGTGACCCATTTGTGAATCTCAACAGCATGAGACACACTAATTGAGTCAAAATACAAAATAATCACCATACTGCTAACACGTATACCTCTAAGATGATAAAACAATCATGACACAATTTATACAATGTATTTTAATGTGATCGTTTCTCCAGGGAACCTTGAGGTGACTTCCCTCCAGTTCCAGCTGACCACAGACCCGAATGTCACTACTCCAACTTTCAACCTAACCTGTATCTCCACTGGTGGTCCTGTCACTACTTTCTCTTGGAGGAGAGACGGTGCATTAGTGACTAATAATAACAGTTACAACATTGCTGCACCCGTAGTTACTGATGCTGTGAGTGGTACCTACAGCCTCAACCTGACTGTGACAGGGAGACGAGCAGGGCGATATGAGTGCAGTGTGACCAACAGCAGGACACCTATGGACACTGGAAACCTAACAATTGAGAGTAAGATTTACGTTCAGTTTGCTCATGAAAGTAGGAAAAATGCCTTCTTTAACTTGGCTCCTGGCCCTCTGTTGATTATTGTCAGCTGTGCTTACAGACTTCCCAATCTTTTACCTTTCATGCATGAGTAGCCCCAATGTCGTTAACCAACATTGTGCTTCATTGTGACAAGTTTACCTGTCGATGGTATATTATACAAGCTCTCATTCCAAATTAGCTGCTTTGTGCTATTTGACCATATCCTAGTAAGACAAAGAACAAACAAACGTTTGTCTCCACAATTACGTATTACATTCCCTCTTACGGAGTCCTACCGCTTCAGCCTTGTTATCATAGAGCTGGGGGAAGTAAGTATACCTTGAATTAAATTTACAAGGTGTAGTCCACTGTCGATAACATTATACTGATCACGATGTGTGCTGTTTCTTGACTGTTACAGCTGCAGATCCACCTACTGATCTGAACGTTGAACAAGATGGACCAACCAGCATCAGAGTCTCCTGGACTGTGCCCACCTCAGTAGCCACTGTTACAGGGTATCAGATCTACTACCTGGCAGAGGGAGACTCGGGCAGTGTGCCTGTCGATGCTGGTGTAACTAGCTACACACTGGGCAACCTCCAAGATGGCCTCACATATAACATCACCATGGTGGCTCTCTCCGTACACCTGCCAAGCTCTGTGGTTGGGCCTGAGACTGTTACCCTCGGTAAATCCCTGTACCTACATATACCATGTACATATTTCGACTCTTATAAGTATGTATGGTATCTATTGGACGGATCTTGTGACACCATCCCCTCTAGTAATTTGATCGCAAGGCCCTTCCAATTCTGCCAGCATCAATTTTCAGCACCCAGATATTTCCTTACATGTATAGCGCATGCCACAAATGACTACTTCCTTCAACCTTTGACCTCCCCTAAACTTACCGTGTTTTGCTAAGAGCTGTGAAATCCACGTCAATCCATAGAAAAGTGCACCTTTTCTGTTTCATTCGAGGTAAGTACCAAGTACGTAAATAGGGGTGTATTTAATGGACAGAAAGGCTATCCATACTGTGGCTGTGAATCAGTTGGTGACACTCCGTTGAATGGTTCTTTACTACAAGTAATAAAAAACATTGAAAATGTAACAGGATGTAGGGATACCAGAACGGCAAAAAGTAAGGAAACAAGGGAGGGATGATCGGTGATGTATACAACCCCCCCCCCCCCCCCCCCCCCCCCCCCCCCCCCCCCCTACAGAGATCTTATTATACGTGTAGAATGAAAAAGATATGTAAGGGGTATTGTATACTTCACTGTTATGTTCGATCATCCCTCCCTTGTTTCCTTACTTTTTGCCGTTCTGGTATCCCTACATCCTGTTACATTTTCAATGTTTTTCATGTAAATTTTTTTAGCAGCAGGCACATATTTGACCTGAAGTTTGCTGTCACAGAGCAGAATCAGTGACCTCACAGGCACCTAGGCAGTAGGTGCCTTTGCCTTGGTATAATATTACACTTCCAACATTGGCAGAAGGTCCAGGCATCTCAAGTCAACCCTTCCCTTGATGGATAACAAAGCCAGCTCTCCCTGTCTGAAGACCTCGTTTGATTGACAACACAATTCTTGCATCTTCCCTGCTGTGTTTCTAATTCAGCGATCTTGAGTAATAATTACGTACGTTGCTAAGTGATCGTTTATGTGCGCATGCGTACAAAGGATTAAAATGGCGTGCTAATCCATAGTTTTTGAGTGGTAGCTGCTGCCGCCTGGGTGTGAGATTCGAAGTTGTGACAAAGCGATGGGCTGGTGCACTGCTCGATGTAAATTGCTGCTGTTTCGTGCGTAAACCATCCTGAGGGATTGAGGCGACGTTGAGCTAGCCCGTCTGAAAGAAGAAGAACAAGAAGAAGATAGAAAAACAATTTGCCCGTTATGCGAGTACCTGGTGTGGTACTTTTACGACGGTTTTTCGCAACGCAAGGAGTCTTGTTGGCGATGAAACACTCGAAGATGAACGGTATGTGGCTATAAAGGCCTATAAGTGTACCGCTTCTGAGATTTGGAGAGATATTTTTGTATTAGCATATATTGCGTGTCTGTCGTATCCCTACATATAGAGTCTACCGACTCTATGATAATATAGTAGTACCGTAGTCTCTCGAAAATACGCCCACCCTCGAAAATACGCCCACCCCCCTTTTTCGCGACAAGTTGTTGCAAAGGGTCATTTATTACTCGAAAGTACGCCCACCCTATTAGCTCGAACAGGAAAGCACTTGAATAGCTCCGGAAGAAGCACTGTCAAAGAGGTTGGACTAAGAAATAAAGGCTGGCTATCGCGGTACTATTTGCAATGAATTTCATTATGTTGCATGCCATTGCATAATCAGCTGTGTACTGAATGCATGACATGAGACCGTGCACGCACTGTGCATAATTTGCATGTTTGTGTCTTCGCGTGTGCAATCGCCTTAGCGTAGCACTAGCAGCGCACTACGGATTTCTAGGAAGCAGCAGCAGCAATCGGCAAGTCCCGAAGATAGTCTGCGCACTCTACGTCATTCAAGCAGTTCTGCTGTGTCTTGTTTGCTGTTCCTGTAGCTACTCACACGAAGAGATTGTTCCTGCTCACCAAGAAACTCCGGGACTAGTAGTAGTTAAGCCTTGCTAGAATGACTGTTGCAGTATTGCGCTCGTATACGCATGTACTTGGGTGGGCCTACTTTCGAATTGGGTGGGCCTACTTTCGAGTCAAGGGTGGACCTATTTTCGGGAGAAGGGTCCTCGAAAATACGCCCATCCCCCTCTTTGAGCAGATTCTAAATTCATCGCCCATGGGCGAATTTTTGAGAGACTACGGTAATAATTATATACCAACAGACCGTTGAGCACACCAGAGTGTCCATTTCTTACATGTATGTGAGGTTTCCCAGGTACTGCAATTGTTTGTAATGTGTCACTGTCTGTCAGTATTTCCTAAACACATACTGCTCTGCAATTCCATTGAGTGTGAATGGTCGACGTGCTTCAGTAAGAATCAAATGTTCTTGTGATGGATGATTATGCTGCTTCTTTGTGGCAGGACGAACAAGCATACACAAATTTGTTGTTTCTCTGATTTATAGCTTCAGCCTCAGCTCCCTCAGCTCCTACCGTAATGGCGGATTCCCTGTCCCCCACTTCCATCACCCTCACCTGGACCCAGCCAGTGGACGATATTGTGAGCAGCTATGAGATAGTGTTCTCCTACCAGGGACCTTGCAGTGGATTCACCCACACCAACACCACCACTGTGGAGGGTACTAGCCGGAACTACACACTGACTGCACTACAGGAGTTCAGCACCTACGTCATAAATGTCACAGCTGTGAATGGGGGAGGGAGAAATGAAAGTGATCCGCTGGCTGTGAATACGCAAATGGCAGGTATCTAACATATCAAGTACTTGTATGTTTCAAGGGAATTTGTCTGTTCGAGCATATGTACGTCTTTGATGACGTACAGCAATGGTTTAGCTTGGACACTGTGACTGATTCTATCTGCCCTTTGTTTCCAGCTCCCACTAGTGGTCCTGAAATGCTCAGAGAAATGGGGACCTCTTCAACCACCATCACCGTAGCATGGGATGCTGTCAATTGTACTGAACATAACAGCAACATTACTGGCTATGAGGTTCGCTATGGACCAGTTAATAGCACTTCACTGAATGTATCGATCTCAGGAGCAGATAATCTAACATACACTGCAAGTGGACTGATGGTCTCTACTAACTACTCCTTTGAGGTTGCAGCTGAGAGCAGCAGTGGTTCTGGACCGTTTAGTAGCTCCATTGTTGCACAAACAGGTGAGTTTTGTTTCTACAGTTGGTGATGTGCAAGTTTGTTATTTTGATTCAGTGGATTGCACTGAGTCAGCATGCTTTACACAATGTAAGCTGAATACATTGTCATCATGTAGATTGCTGTAGCATATAGTGAACGTTTCTGAAGAACCAAGAATAACAGCACCGTCAAATTTAAAGAAGGCATTGTACATAGTACGAACATCTCTTGTGGTAACTACAGCGAACCCTCAATTTTGTTTATCAACACAATGCCTGTGGTAACTCAGCTTTCTTGTCATGTTGAGCCCTGTGTTCCCAGGTTAGCATGTTCACTGACACTGTTGTTGCAGCGGGTTTCAGGGGGTTTTCCTATTAATATGGTTTTGTGATTTGAGGGTGTTCCCTTCCTGGAAAGGATGCTAATTCTTAGATAAGGTGTGGCCTACAAATACTTGGAAGAACAGTCAAGAAAGACCACCAAGCTATTCAGTCTGTGATTCAGTTGGTGGCACTCCATTTCCAGGTATTTATTGTGTCACAATCTGTCAGTATTGTGCTGTGCAATTCCATTGAGTGTGATGGCCGACATGCTTTGGTATGCAAGAATCAAATGTTCTTGTGGTGCATATTGCAGTGGATGACATGCTTCTTTGTGGCAGGAAGAACAAGTGTACACAAATTGTTTGTTTCTTTGTTTTCCAGCTTCACTCTCAGCTCCCTCAGCTCCTACCGTAATGGCGGATTCCCAGTCCAACACATCCATCACCCTCACCTGGACCCAGCCAGTGGACGATATTGTGAGCAGCTATGAGATAGTGTTCTCCTACCAGGGACCTTGCAGTGGATTCACCCACACCAACACCACCACTGTGGAGGGTACTAGCAGGAACTACACACTGACTGCACTACAGGAGTTCAGCAACTACACTGTCAGTGTGACAGCTGTGAATGATGTTGGGAATGAAACTGCTACTGTATTGGGCACCACATTGAGTGCAGGTAATCGACAGTGTCTCTGTTGCAGTACTACTGGGAGTTGGTTATAATTATGTATAGTTGCTGCGAAGGAATATGACCTGTCATAATCAGCGATTTAATGATTTGGCAACTTGTGGCTGCTGTGGATCCAATGGGGATTTCATCCACTTGAAACTGAAGGATTCCCCCATTTGGTTTGCAAAGTGCAAAGGTTGTGAAATAGGCCATGCATACACGTTAAATCTTTCCAGCCTTTTGCTTTTTGGCATTACACAGTGTAAATGTGCTTATAATTTATAATAGAGGTTCCTGTTTGGCTATTGATCTTTCTGGCAGTTTTAGTTTCCCTACTGTCATACTTTCTTTCCTATTAGTTCCGAGTGGTGCACCCCAAGCAGTTCTGGCTGTGGCGACAGGCAGCACTTCAATCTTTGTCCAGTGGGATCGTGTTAGTTGTATCCACCGTAACAGTGAGATCACGGGGTACACAATCAGCTATACTCGGTCTGGTGGTAACATGCACATCATGGGCACTACTAGAAGTGACAGAGCCTACACAATAACTGGACTCAATGAAACCACCATCTACACTATCATGGTAGCAGCGGACACCAATGGTGTGACTACAGGGCTGTTTAGTGATCCCATCGATGTGGCGACATTTGGTAAGGACTCACTTAATTTACTAATAATTGTTGTACATAGATTCTTGCTGTTGGCTCTTATAGGATAAGCACGTGTACTTCACTTCAGGTTTGTTTATTTGTTGTCGAAATGTGTACACTCAACTGGGATGACCAGTACCGTGAGCCTGTGCTTGAGTATGAAGATGATAAATAATTTACCTGCCCAAATTACCTGCATGTTGGTTTGCATCAAACCACAGTGGTGTCCAATCTAGCTGCCATCAGTATTTGATTATAAGCATATCGTAGTATTGCTGTGAAATCAGTATACTGTTAGTAATGTGCCATGTGTCGTCAATTTGTGCTTGGGTGTTGCGATTTCGAGGTTACTGGTTACTTCTCAAAACGTTCACAGTACGTTCGAGACTTCGGACAGCTACACTGGAGACTACATGTACGTACTTCATACAGCATTCACAGTACATTCAAGACTACAGAGTTCACAGTGTAGAGTTCACAGTGCAGTACGGTCGAGACTGTTTTACACAGCATTCAAAGTACGTTTGATACTACTTCACACAGCGCTCACAAGATGTTCGAGGCAGCATTCACTATTCACACAGTATGTTCGGGACTACTTCACATAGCATCATATGCAGTTTTTGCAAGATAATGTTCACTCTATGCAACATAAATTTTGTTTCTATCTGTACAACTGTTGGAAAGATCGTGATATGTATCGTGGTATGCATATCATAGCAAGTATCGCCCAGCCCTAGTCCCATCCCATTCTAGATGGGATAGGACTGAGGATGTTTTCTCCAAGAGGTGGAGTATGATAGGCCTTCCTTTAGTTTTTCGGAGAAAACTCTGCTTTCTTGTTTGTTAGCATTTTAGAGCGCATGAAATGCATAGCTTAGGATAATTTAGTTAATCACCATGTCAAGGAAATGAAACTATGCCTTCGTAATGATACAGTCATGATCCATGAACCTGGACCAGGAATGTATTCCACTTAGACTGCAGGCTTTAATTTCACTGTTGTGTAAGTCAAGTACCTGATGAGTTACTGGAGACCAGATATGTTTCATAAGAGCTCATTGATAGTCTTGCAGTTCATGTCCATTGCAATCGTGTTCTTCATAAATTTTGTTATGAGCAGAAAATTGTTCACAATTCCAGTCAGTAAAGTTCTGAGGATACACGTTCTGCATGGGTGTAACTGTCGTTAAACAAAGCCACGCCTCCATAATGACACATTCATGATATACCTGGACAAGGAGACAGTGAGCTATCAGACAACGGATTGACAAGGATTCAGTAAGTACCTTGGACGCAATAATTGCAAGAAAGAAACACAGACAAGAATGCAACGTGTTTGTTCTATGCATGCAATACCCAGGTCTGAAAAATTTCCTTGTTAAGTTCAGAACTTGTACCAAGTACTTTTTATACTGCAAGCTGCAGAAGCTACGTAAGTAGAGTCTAATCATGGATAAGCAATTGTCACCCTCTGGTAATGGGAGCCAGTGTATGTTAATACGAGTGGAAACCGAACTCCTGGTAGCCTGTGAACCTTGTGGTAACCTGATCAGACTCTGATTGCATCCACCAGCACATACTTGTAGCTATAGCCTCATAGTAATGCATAGCTAATTAGCAATTAGTAGTAATGAACTTGCATAATTATGTGTAATTGATTTTCAGGTGTTGGGCTTACCCTGAATGGTGTGAATCATGCCAATAACAGCATTGTGACCAGGACAGACATTAGAACTGGTAGTGCAGCTCTGCTCTGCACAACTACCCTACCTGGCTGCTGTACTCGCTTTACAACCCCTCAACCTCACTGGTACTTTCCCAATGGAAGTCAAGTCGTGAATGGTGATAGTCTTCCATACTACAGAACTAGGAGTACTAATCCTCGGGCAGTGAGGCTCAACCGCAACCCTCAGGGTACCACAACAGGGATCTTCCACTGTGACATACCTGATGCCAGTGGAGTATTACAGAGCATGTTTGTGGGGATATATGATAATGGCACTGGTGAGTCCTGTATACTGTGTGAGTCGTTTAGTTGTAAGAAGTGGGAGAGAACTGTAGTTTACAGATTCCATGGCTGGATTTATTGGACTGGGAGATCATTTTGATGGTATGTATCTGTTTACATTTGAGGGGCAACCGCACTCCTGGTAGTCGCGTTGCAACTGGTTGCAAGTCACTGGTAGCGCAAGCTAGGTATTGTAGCTCATTCCAATTAAAGCACATTTCACGTGAGGACCATGCTCCGAGTCGATCAAGTCAGCAATGGCGGCCCAAGGAGAAGACAAGAAATTGTTACAGCGCTCACAACTTTGCATGGAGTACGTACAATATGTTTAATCACATGATCTCCTATTTTGTATGCTCAAAGTTTCTGGAAGAACTCTGTTACTGTAATGTGCATTCTGCTTTACCTTTCTACAAATGTTTGTCTTTGCCCTACATAAAAGAAGGGTTTAAGCTAAAGATGGAGCAGCTACAAACCATTTACAATATTGAAATGACAGCTACCTACTGATTTCTTAGGGTCATTCATGTAAAAAATTAGTTAGGATCACACTGGTGGAGTTACCTTTGGATTGTCTTGGCAGCAGGACCAGGGGATACAGTGGACAGAAGTTGATCCATTATTTAGTAAGGTTGCAGACTGGAGATGAGTTCGTAAATCCAGAATAAGAGCTTTTAATTGAGCTGTGCTTACTGATGTGCGGCTATGCATGGTATTAGCTAAGGACAATGCATGTCAAAAATTGTATTCCTGTACTGCTCTGTTGAAGAGGTGTGATATCTGTAATTTATAAGACTCAGTGACCAGTGAAAGAGCACATAGCTACTATGTCTGAACATGGTCACCAGATTCCAGTCTTAATTATGGATGGAGTGGTTACCACCACATATACGTATGCCACACTTCAATGGCTGTGACAAAGGCCAGAAATTACCTGTGATTGCACAGAAACTGCGTGTGACATCATAGCCACAAATTAAACCATCCAGTGGCTTTGTGACCCATTTGTGAATCTCAACAGCACGAGAAGCACAGTGACTACACTAATTGGGTCAAAATACAAAATTACCACCATACTGCTAACAAATAAGATGAACACTTACTAAAACAATCACGACACAATTTTACAATGAAAACAAGTATTTTAATTTCTCCAGGGAACCTTGAGGTGACTTCCCTCCAGTTCCAGCTGACCACAGACCCGAATGCCACTACTGCAACTTTCAACCTAACCTGCATCTCCAGTGGTGGTCCTGTCACTACTTTCTCTTGGAGGAGAGGCGGTGCATTAGTGACTAATAATAACAGTTACAACATTGCTACACCTGTAGTTACTGATCCTATGAGTGGTACCTACAGCCTCAACCTGACTGTGACGGGGAGACGACCAGGGCGATATGAGTGCAGTGTGACCAACAGCAGGACACCTATGGACCCTAGAAACCTAACAATTGAGGGTAAGTCTATGTTCAGTTTGCTCAACAATGTATATACCTAGTTCAAATGGAACAAAATGTCTTCTTTGGGTTCTTTAAAGTGGTTCCTCTCTGTTTTGTCAACTGCACATACAATTAATCTTTGCCTTTGTGCACAAGTAGCCCGTTTGTTTGTTAATCCACATTGTGGGCCTTCATTGTGACAAGTTTACCTGTCGATGGTATATTATACAAGCTCTCATTCCAAATTAGCTGTTTTGTGCTGTTTGACCCACATATCCTAGTAAGACAAAGAACAAACAAACGTTTGTCTCCACAATTACATGTTCCTCTTACGGAGTCCTACCACTTTAGCCTTGTTATCATAGAGCTGGGGAATTAAGTATACAAGGTGTAGTCCACTGTCAATAACGTTATACTGATCACATCATGCACTGTTTATTGACTGTATAATATTATATACCTTGAATTAAGTTCACAAGGTGTAGTCCACTGTCGATATCTTCATACTGATCATGACGTGTGCTGTTTCTTGACTGCTACAGCTGCTGACCCACCTACTGATTTGACTGTTGAACCAGTTGGCCCAACCAGCATCAGAGTCTCCTGGACTGCACCCACTTCAGTAGCCACTGTTACAGGGTATCGGATATACTACCAGGCAGAGGGAGTCTCGGGCAGTGTGCCTGTTGATGCTGGTGTAACTAGCTACACACTGGGCAACCTCCAAGATGACCTCACATACAACATCACCATGGTGACCCTCTCCATACACCTGCCAAGCTCTGTGGTTGGGCCTGAGACTGTTACCCTCGGTAAATCCCTGTACCTACATATACCATGTACGTATTTCGACTCTTATAAGTATGTATGGTATCCATTGGACAGAACTTTTGACACCATCCCCTCTAGTAATTTGATCGCAAGGCCCTTCCAATTCAATACATTGTTTCTCATCTCCCTTTCGTTTCTGCCAGCATCAATTTTCAGCATCCAGATATTTTCTTACACGCATGCCACAAACGACTACTTCCTTCGACCTTTGACCTCCCCCTAAATTGACCGTGTTTTGCTGAGAGCCTGGAAATGTGAAATCCACAGAAAAGGTGCACCTTTTCTGTTACACAGCTGGTACTTTCATCCAAGGTAAGTACCCAAGTACGTTAATAGGGGTGTATTTAAAGGACAGAAAGTGTTTTTCTGTATACAGTTTGCTTCCATTCCATCTTGGTCATAGTAGGAAATGATGTCATAATCGAATCAGTCTTCACTTCCGGGCCCACCCATCCGCATGAGTTATCAGTGTAGGGTGATGAGAAACGGTGAATTGATTTGGAGGGCCTAATTCTGGAGATCCAGTGAAATTCCTTGTGAGATTTGTTTGAGGGAATGACGTAGGACTCTTGAATTCTTGGTTCCTCTAACCACAAATTTGTGCATTCTCAGTTTGTAGTATAATGAGGAGTGTGTATGAAATACCTACTTAAATTCCTTTTCACATTTCTACAGATCGTTATCCACTGACAATAGAGGTTACAGGTCTCAATGCTGCCATAGCTGGCCAGGCCGTTAACCTGACCTGCATTGTCACTCGGGGACAGAATATGTCAGGAACTCCTGATGTGCAGTGGCTTGGTCCTAGTGGTAACGTCCTCCCCAGTGGGAGTGATGGCATCGTGGTGGATGATACTGCCATGGTTAGCAACTCCACGTTTGTCAGGACACTTCAGTTCACTCCAGTTCGGACATCACATGGTGGACTGTACACATGCCAGGCTATGGCAGATTCAGTTAATAGAAGAAAGGCTATTAACCTCACTGTACAAAGTAAGTGTATGGTTAGAATGTTTGTGCATGTGCGACACTGCCTTTGTAGTGTTAGTCACACAATGCATGAGTATAGTGCTAGTGCATGTGTTTAAGCTGTCAATGACTTTCTTTGTAGTTCCACTTCCAAATGTGACCATCGTACCAGATCGAGCTGGTCCCCTGTACTCTGGAACCAGTCTTAACCTCACCTGCAGTGTTCAGTTCAGCTCCGTGGTAGACACAAACATCAGTGTGAACATCTCCTGGATTGGACCAAATGGAGAGATGCTCCCTAGTACCATTGTAGCTGAAGACCCACCCTACAACAGTATCACCACCGTTTTCTTAAGCAGCAATGATTCAGGAACCTACAGCTGCAATGCCACTGCCAATCCAGTCCCACCAATGACCTCAATTGGTGCAAGTGAAACAGGCATGGCCACTCAGGATCTTACTGTAATAGGTGAGTGATAAGTCATGAGCTGCAGTATATACCAGGGGCGGATACAGGATTGGTGAAGGGGCGGGGGGGGGGGGGGGGGGGGGGGGGGGGGGGGGGCAATATATAACAGGAGAAATACATGCTGCCGGAGGCAGTGCGTAGAGGCACGTATCGCCGATCAGTCCGCGCGAAGCAAGGAATTTTTTTCGCCATCATTTTTCAGTTTTCAGGATGGGCTCTCGTGGTACCTTTGTGCTTTGCACTGCAAGTTCCAGATGTACGAGGATTGCAGGTCCCGGGGCCGCCATGCGCATCTTGCTCAAATTTTGCTCACGAACAAGGATACTTGGGTACCACGTACGTACTCATAGGGTATACTAGATCGTGGTCTCGTTCCAAAGCCGTTCGGTTTCAGGCAACGCACGGTACTGCGAGCTAAGGAGGCCAGGCCAAGAGTTGCAACGTAGCGGCAGCCAGTTAGTAAGGAGGAAAATAAAGTGATAAATAAGCAAAAGGGGGGAGCAACCCCCCCCCCCCCCAGATCCGCCACTGTATACTACAGTCTTGCACTTAATGTTCCTCTATATGACATATGTATCAAGTAATTTTCGTTGTTAGAATATTTCGCAAATGCCACTTAACGTGAAAATTTGTCACACGAAATAATGTACAAATACTGAGGAAAGCAGATAAATTATGGTAATGAACACAAGTACATGTGCGCAATTCACGGCTCTCTAGCTGTTTCGCTGCTTTCAACGATGATGGATTTCCAAGGTGGAAATACATTCTCAAAGTATCACTCAAGTGGACGGAGAAGTTCAAGATACGGGAGCAGCACATTCGACACAGTGAGAAAGAGCGGACCGGAATAGGCAAGTACTGTAGTGTCCCGTTAATACGCCCCCCTATTCTGTACACTACATCCTGCCCAAAGAGGGGAGGGGGCGTATTTTCGAGTACGCAATTAGTCTCGATTATACGCCCCCTCAAAAACACTGCCAAGGTTCATGTTCACAGTTACAAAAGTACAAACCATCGCCAGTACTGTTGTGGTCATCATGTGTGGTCTCCCTACATCTCCCTACATTCAACTCGAGGGCCATATAAACATTCACGACGACTTTGTTGACTTCGTTGTAGCCATCCTCTAGAACAGCAATACTGTCGGTCATGAACCATGGAACACTTCTTGGTATTTCCTGCGGAAGAGTGGCAGCGAGATGGCTGGTACCGTCGGCGTCGACGGTGACTACTATACTCGATCTGAGAGCTAGCGAAGTTGCGCACGTGTAGGTTAGATATTCCAGAAGACGCTCACCAGGGGCGTTATAATGAGTCAAACTACCCTGTGCAGGAACTTGGGCGAAAAAGAGGGGGAGGGCGTATTTTCGAAGGGGGCGTATTAGCGGGACACTACGGTACTTACATTTGTCACAACCATGGTGGGTCCGCAGCAGCTCGAGTTTTCCTGAAGAAGCTGGGTCGGCGTGTTAAAGAACGGCATATACAGCAAGGTCAGAGTCGATAAAAAAACTGATTCGATCACTGCGGTTCGCGAAAAATTTTCAACATGAATAATTGTGACACGAAAGATTTTCAATGTGTAGAAGCCAATGCCACATGCTACATATATGCGTGCAGAAGCAGGTGGATAGCATAAAAGCTTCAGCAGTCTCTCCGATTGTAACTTCCTTGTGATGAATGTTACGTACCTTAGGCAAGTTAGGCTGTAGTGCAAATCTTTGTCATCATGCCTGCATTTACACATGGATTCACAGCTACATGTAACAGTATTCATCGGTGGATTTTATTGAGTGTTGACTGCAGCAGTTGTGCACTCACTAGACCTTCATGACTGTTGAGCATACTGTTGAGGGTTGAATGTTTGGGCATCCACTGGCTATTTGAGCTTGAAACTCTACAGCACCACAGCACTGCCTAATGTTATGATTTGCATTCTCTCGCTAATACATCCCCCCATTTTGTACACTACTTTTGAGTCTAAAGTGGAGAGGGGAATTTTACTCAAGGGTTGGATTTGTCTGGACTGCAAGATCAAAAAAGGCTTTGATTTAGCTAGAACAGCAACGATGTTGGTCATGTACCACGAGACATTTCCCAAGTCGGTTGGTATTACCAGCTGAAGATAACTTGCATCGTCAGTGACGAAGCTTGATTTGTGTCTACCACTTGAGGGGGAAGTGATAATATTCTGACAGGCTTTTAACTTTGTTCGCTATAAGCTAAAATTGTAAGCGTCTTTGTAAACTGACAAAAAATTCACGGACATAACAAATTGTACTGCACTTCTTCTTCTTCTTTGTAACCTCCTTAGTAGGAGAGTATCCCGAATTGGGCTATTGATGTTGCGGGTGCAGTAGGAGTTCGTTCCTGCAGTTCCGTAGTTGGGCAATAAAGTCAATGATGAAAATTTGGGTGGCCTTGTCAGGGATCCATTCAACGCCCGTCATGATGTCAATGAAACCGTCTGGATCAACGGAGGGGTCCGGAATATGAGGCGCTATATCGTCGGGGCAGCCAGATAGAAGTTCTGAGCGTCGGAGAGCGAGGGAGGGGCACCGTAATATGAAATGGGCTGGGTCTTCGGGCTCTGAGTGGCAAAGCTTGCAGGAGGGATCCCCGGGTGATGAGGAGGTCCGTCTGGTCCTGAACCTCGAGGCGTCCAGCTCCAATCCGTCACACCCCACCAGCATCCTGATTCTAAAATTGCACTTACTAGTGGCCTTGCGGTCATTAATGGTTATCGACCAGTGCTTGGCGGGCTTGCCATAAGTATGGCTACAGCTACCGATGAGGTAGTCGTCGCAGTGGTCAGTAAGGGAGATGTAATGCTCGATGTTAAGGAGACGCTTTATAGAGTTCTTCCACATGTCCTTTGGCCTAGGGTTGTCAAGGAGCTCGGCTAGGGATGGAAGGTGGAGGTCATCCAGGAGATGGTTCCATGTGGGTATAACACCTGAGGTGGGGGAGGTTGCTAAGCGGGCTGCCAGTAGCTGCCTGGGTAGGTCATCGGGGGACATAGATGCAATGGAGTTAATAAAGGTGAACTGATGCTGGGAGATGAAAGAGGAGATGTCTCGGGAACCGAGGAGGCTAATGAGGGCCTTACTTGGGCAGCGAATAGGGAGACCTTGGATTGTCCTGAGGATTTTCCTGTGGATGCGTTCCAGCATTAGGCATTAAGACTTAGAGATGTGCCAGATTTCAGAGCCATATAGTAGGATGGGGAGGCATAAAGCAGAATACAGCCTGTGGGAGGTGACAGGGTGGAGGCATCCAAATAGGGAGCCAACTGCATTAAGAGCAAAGAAGGCGCTCCGCCCCGCAGCACATTGCGCCGAGGTGCAGTTTGAAGTAGTGCGATTAACTGTACGGAGGATCCCAACTGCACACGTGTAGTTGTTATATTCTAGAATACGCTGACCATGGGGCATTGGAGGTGTTTACTCAAAGGGAGCATAATAGGGAGACTATATATATGGAACTGTCTTTGGTTTACAAACAGAACTGCACTGCCCACAGTCAACCTGCTGTTAATATAGGTATCCACTTTGGCCATGTAGTCAAAACTTGTGCATAATTCTCCACCCAATAATGGATGGCTTGTCATAATGATTTCAATCTTCTCACTTCTCCTCAGACCTCTCACACACTGTGACCATCCCAGAGTCTGGGACAGCAGTGGCAGGGAACACCCTCACTCTGACCTGCACTGTGGATGTGAGCATCCAACCAGTTGTCCAGTGGATACACTCCAATGGTAGTATTGTCACCAGCATTAACGGGATCACTGTGGGCTCCCCTGTGAGGTCAGACAACATCACAAACCTCACCCTCACATTCAACCCCCTCCTCACCTCCCATGGGGGACCGTACACCTGCCAATCGGAGGTGAATACGACGTCATCGTCACAAAATTCTACCCGTGATGTCACTGTACAAAGTGAGTTACTAGCCTCATACTGAGCCTGGATACGAGGCTAAGCGAGTTACATGTAGTATAATTTATGCACATTACGTTTTCACCTATTTGTTTGTGTTCTTTCTTTGTTAGTTGGATCCCTATCTCTGAGTACCAGTCGTGAACCGACTGAGACCCTGTACGTCAATCAGAACGTCACCCTCACATGCACTGCCAGCCTGTCACCAACTGTAGACACCAGTGTAACTGTGGTAGTCACATGGAGCGGTCCAAGAGGAGTTCAATCCAACACCGCCATGATAGCACAGAGAGAATACACCAATGCAGTTACTCATAGTCAACTACAGACAAGTGACTCTGGTATCTACACTTGTAGTGCTATTGCCAGCCCTAATGTGTCGTCTACCTTTGTTGCTGCAAGTACTAACACCACCAGTGTGCTGAGCATCGTGGTAGTAGGTAAGACTCTGTTGATACTGTCGAGTAGGGTTTTCATGGTGTGAAACCTTTGATCCTCCCACTTCTCCAGACCCCTCACACACTGTGACCATCTCAGGGCCTGGGAGTGCAGTAGCGGGGAACACCCTCACTCTGACCTGCACTGTTGATGTGAGCATCCAACCAGTTGTACAGTGGATACACTCCAATGGTACTGATGTCACCAGCATTGGTGGCATCTCTGTGGGTCTCCCAGTGAGAGAAGGCAACATCACAAACCTCACCCTCACATTCAACTCTCTCCTCACCTCCCACCGAGGACCATACACCTGCCAGTCGGTGGTGGTTGAGGCTTCATCAACACGAAGATCTACCAGAAACATCACTGTACAACGTGAGTTAGTGGACCTTGTGCATGCACCGCGTGTTTCCACCATTTCCCCATGTATGGGCATGCTGGATGGCTTAGCGCCTCAGCCGGTGTCAACAGTCATTATGATCAATCATTTTGATGTGTATGATAAAGCAGATCAAGGGCTGTGTGAAGGGCGCCAAGCTTTCAGTTCTACAGGTATGTTGCAAACACAACTAGAATACTTACATCACATGAATTGAATTCGGGCAGCCGACCATGCGTAACTCGATATTAGGACTAGACACATTTCCAGCAGCCATTTCTGCCAGAGCACGGCCTCGAACAATGCATTGAATCGGCTCATTCCCAGACTGAAATGGTCTGGGTACAAGAACAGAAGTGCCAAGTAAAACTTGGCAGCACCATAGAACAGTCCAAGAAGCCGCCAACTGGTTGTGCCACTTGGTGTTGGAGAGTTTTGCTGCTAGCAATGACTGTCATGTGTTCCTCAAAGTTATCATCAGATTCTCATGGACGAATTCGCACCGAAACGAAGTCGAGCTGGTTATGCAATATGCATGGTAGGACTACGGCAGACTGTCTACATGGTGACAACTGTGTTGCTCAACCTCGTGTACTCGGTGTTAAGCTATTATCTATGGTGGCAGCTGTATAGTGCCGTTCCACAATTTCCTGTGTTCTGGCTTTCAGAAATGATGAGCACAACTTTCTGTGAGTCCAGTCCCACAGTCCAGTCCACTGAATATAGACGGCCTTCTTTCACCTTTCATTCGGCCAATTTGGTTTGTCAGTCAAACCAAATGAACTGAAATGAAGTGAACTGAACAGTCTGCTTGTAAGCTACTGAGCCAGGTTGTACGCTGTTCATCCTGCTTTCAAATTGTTTGTTCTTCCTTTGAACTGCTTGGCCAGCTTATTAACCATTTGACCTGCCTGTAAACTGTTGGCAACCTTCTTTTGGCCAGCTTATAAACTGTTAGGGCTAGTTTTCAAACTGCTCAAGTTTACAATCAGTTTGTAACATACGTACATAGCTTGAAATGAGTGTTATAAGACAGTGACCATCCTTTTCCTCTCATTTTACAGTTCCATCACCAGCTGTGTCTGTCACTACTGAAACCCCCTCGTATATTGGAACTAACACAACCCTCAGTTGTAGCATAACACTGAATCATGATGCAGTGGACACAACGGTGAATATCGGTCGGGTAGATGTAACCTGGATGGGACCACAAGGACGCTTATCCTCTAGTGGCACTATTGCCATCTCAGAGCCCACTAATTCCAGCAATGTGTATGTATCCACTCTGACATTGAGCCCACTAATGAACACAGCTGCTGGCAGTTACACATGTGAGGCCATCATTATTCCAGCCCCTGATCAGTTTCTCCTCACCAGCACAACTGGCCATGGCATTCGGACTATCTCTGTAGAAGGTAAAGTTAATGTGTTGCATTTCTGTGTACGTAAGCAGTTCCTTTGTCTTCGGGTGCAGTGAGAGATAACGAACCTCACGAGACAAACGCACTATGTAAATTTCTATTTTTTTCATTGCCCAGCAGTAGCCAATATACGTACAATGCATGATTGCCACACCTAAATCAACTGATGTATGATTTTGTTTGTGTCATGAACTTGGCTTCCTTCCTAGGTCTTCCACCCCCTGAGGTTAACATTCCAAGTACAGGAACTCCTACTGCAGGAGGAGTGTTTGCCCTGACATGCAGTGTAACTGTCGTTGCGAATGTGTACTCCCCACCTGCCGTTGTGTGGCAATATTCCAATGGCAGCCTCATCACCTCCGGGGGGAATATAGAGTTAGTGGGACCATTAGTTTCTGGAAGGATATCTAACCTCACTCTGAAATTTAACCAAACACGTACATCAGATCGTGGACAGTACAACTGCCAAGCGAACATTACCATCCCACTAGCAGACATCTCAAACCTAGCGAATACCTCAGCAGTGAATGTCAGTGTACAAGGTCAGTGTATCCATCTTGTAAGTTTTATTTGATCTTGTAGCAATTTCAATTTGTGTATATCTCTGCACACAGTTCCTCCTCCACAGATTACTATTTCTGGGTCCCCAGTGAATGACTCTTTCTTTGCTGGTATCCTGTTTAACTTGACATGCTACATCCAGTTGGATCCAGCAGTTGACACCCAAGTCAGTGTGACTGGAATGTGGAACAGATCAGGAACCCCTCTGACAAGTGGTGGTCGCCTCACAGTGTTTGGCACATCTGGTGGCCAGCTGCTCTACCAGACCCGAGTTCAGTTCAACCCCCTCAGTGGCATGGATGATGGGCTGTTTACATGTGCAGCTATTGTTGAGCCTCAAACACCTTTTGTTATGGGGATTTCAGCTGTCAATATGCGGCAGATCAACGTTACAGGTTAGTATCAACTATGTTCATTCATTTGACACCGAAGATACTTCTTAGCATACCTATATGAAACGTCTGTGCTGTGTTTCTTGAAGATCAAAAAGTCAGGGAAGTGTATCACTCCACGTGGGGAGTACGTATACGTATGTAGTATCAATTGGCATTGGATCAGTAGATAGTACTATATTTGCAAGTGAGTATGCACCTTGTCCTGAATACTTGGAGTGATTTGTAAAAGCTAAAAGAAATCGTACACTTAAATCTGTAGTTCTTTGAGGTCAATCTTTTGGCTTGACATTTACTTAAACGTACCCTAGATATGTAATGTTCTGTTGCGGGTTTTCATCCTCTAAGCTGCCCACAGGACTGCACTCAGCCATCCTAAGTACATCTGTGATTGGAACTACACCCACTCATTAACGAGTATTCAATGAAGCTGGCAATGCTAACTCGCTTACATGGCAATACCTACTTTTGCATGGAAAATTTCCATAGGTGGACTTGTCATCAACCAGCAAGGAAAATGCAAGAATTTCCTCTTCCGCTTCTATGTACTTGAACCCTTGAGCTTTGTAGCATTGATGTATTGTTTGTATGTTCATCATTAGATACTCACTACCCTGTGCGTGTGCGCACAGCAGGGGTAAAGTGATCGGTTGTGTCTGTGGAGTACACAAAAATCAGCAGTTTGAGCAGTGAAGGCCTTGTTGAAAGCTTAGTTCAGAATAGAAGTGACGGAATTCAGAAAATACTAGCGTCTACGTAAAGAGATCAACTCAGCAGACTGAAAAGAGCTGCGTGAAAGTCGAAATTAGCCTTGTTTCTAGTTTGTACAACTTGACCACACCCTGTTTCTAACATAACTGCCAGGTATTTCATTCTGCATGTGCGCACGCATGCTGAGCTGTATTGAAAATCGGTAGCCCAGCTAGCTCATCGATCGTGCATGCTGTATTAAAACTGGTGGTATACATTGTGCTAAAGTAGTGCACGGGTATGTGCTCTGCTGAGCACCTCTAGTTTGTTAAGAGATCTTGAGTCAGCATTTTTCTGTTCTTACCTCTGCAGGTGAACCTCCTCCGCCTACAATAATGATCACTAGTGATGGAGATCCCGTTGCTGGGAACTTGTATAGCCTTACATGTGCGGTGACTGAGAATTTAACAGTGGATGGAGTGATCACGTGGATGAATTCAACTGGAAGCCCACTTAGCCTAGGCAGTGGTGTAATGGTGGGAGACATGAACGTAACAGGCAACACAGCCACCCGCCAACTTAGATTCAATCCGCTACGCACATCCCATGGAGGAGGATACACCTGCACAGCAAACCTCACCTTCCCGCCTGAAGTATCCATCCCAGATGTAAATGCCAGTACTTCAGTTTCTCTCGCTGTGCTGAGTAAGTGTGTATCCCTACATTCTGTGGGCTTTTACAGAAAGTATTTCATTGTATTTCTTTGTACACAGTTCCACAACCAACCATCACCTTATCAAGCAACCGCACTGGTGTGCTCTATGCTGGGACCTCTCTCACCCTCTCTTGCTCTATTCAACTGAATAGTTCAGTGGACACGAACGTCAACATATCCTACAAATGGAGTGGGCCAGGATCGCAACAAGTTACTAACAGTAGCTGTGTGATGGTGTCAGAACTTGTTTCAAGAACTGCCTCTTTGTATGAAACAACCATTGTGTTCAGCCCCTTGAACACCACTGATACTGGCGCCTATGCTTGTGAAGCTCTTGTCGTTCCAGATCCGGAGTCTGACTTCATCAATATGAGCATGATGAGAACAGAGAGTGAGAGTATCACAGTGGAAGGTTAGTAGACTGCCAATTAAGGGTTTTGCAACACATAAATTGCTTTGTCTTTGAGCTATATGGTGCATGGTTGCATGGTAGCCTTTGGAAGTTAATCACCTATCCAAATTTATGTTTCATAGCCTTGTTCCCAGCCTCCCCCTGTGCAATGAATACAATAAAGGAGGAGGAGAGCCTGTTACACTTTAGTCTCGTGCCCAGACCCCACCCCTCGCGGGAAAGAGGGTCTGGCGACTTTGCGCAGAAGCCTCGGTCTTCATTAAAAATTCATACTTTTTAGGCAGGAATTTCAGACTGCCAATGAAATCGTAGAGAATTCAATTTTGTCTTTATTAGGAGCGAGAAGTTGTAGAAAATTCAAATTTCTCTTGCAATTACTTATATCATTTCACGCGTAGACTTCCGGTTCTGTCTGGTTTCAGGCGGTTAGCTGAGCTATGAATATTCAATGAAGACCGAGAATGTTGCTGAAAGTCACCAGACGGATATTCCGTACACGTTTCCGGCTGGGAACGAGACTAGTTACACTTTTGCACAATGTGAGTATATTCCTTTGAGGTTGAGACACTCATGTGCTGACCACATAGTACCTGCTAATTATTTGATACATGAATTGATAAGTAACTACATAAGTTACAATGTAGCTAATAACTGTACCAGTAACCCTGGCTGGCTGTATCACTCACTGTGCCATGTATATACGTAGCTAGGTAATTCCGATATCTGCAGGCCATTTACTGGTGTGGGTGGTCCAGTAATCCTTAAATAACCCCCTTTCAATAATTGAGCCCCCAAAGTTGGTGGGCTTATTTCAAGGGGTAACCATACTTTCAAGACACTATAGTACTCTTTCTTTATCCACTGAAGCACTCCCTGCCCCACAATTGGAAATCCGGACTGCTGGTATATCTACTGCTGGACGGATGTATACTCTGACCTGTACCGCAGTAGTGGTCAAGAATCTGGTGGTTGAACCTACCGTGGAGTGGCGGTTCTTCAATGGAAGTACCATTGTTGGTGGAAATGGCATATCAGTAGATAGTTCAATGACTTCAGGCAACACCACCACCCTTACCCTCACCTTTGACCCACTACGCAGCTCCCATGCAGGGCAGTACACCTGCAGTGCGAATGTCACAGCCAAATCCATCATTCTGAGTAGCAATGAAAGAGTTGCCGATGTTATTGTGCAAAGTAAGTTGTCAGTAAGAAATTGTATGATGTGGTGCTGTTTACATGACTACCTTACCTTGTCTTCTCTATCTGCAGTCCCAGCTCCCACTGTGACTACCAGTCCTGTACAGCCACAACCTTACAATGGAACATATTTCAACTTATCCTGCAACATTATGCTGGATCCAGCAGTGAACACTGCTGTAAACGTCACTGGGACATGGTCAAAATCTGGCAATGAGCTAACTACTGATAACACCACTTGCATTACTGTATCAGAAACCCGGCTAGTAACGACCAACCCTTCTACATACCAAACTCTGCTACAGTTTGAGCCTCTTGGAAACAATTCCACAGATGGTGGTTCGTACATCTGTGAGGCCACTGTCATACCATCTGATTCACAGTTTGTCACCAATACCTCTATGAGAGATGAATACGAGCTGGATGTTCAAGGTAATCCTACGTACATACGTAGTACCGTAGTCTCCCATTAATAAACTCCCACCCAATTTTGTACACTACATCCAACCTAAAGTGGGGTTTATATTTGAATATGCAATTAGTCTCGAGTATATGCCCCCATGCAAATGCTACGTATTATCACACTGCCAAGGTTCATGACATCTCAGCTACAGTAGTACAAAGGATCGAATGTTTACAAAGCTCCCTATGTCAGTGAGAAGAGCTGACACTTCAACGCGAAGGCAATAACATTCATGACAACTTCGCTGTAGCTATCCTCAAGAACAGCAATACTGTCAGTTATTTACCGCTTCCAAAGGGTCTGCTGGTATATCCTGCAGAAGAGTGGCAGCGAGATGACTTGTATCGCAACGTAACATATACTGAGAACGTGTAGTTTAGATATTCCGGAAGACGCTCACAAAGGGGGTGTTAAAAACAAGTCAAACTACGCTGTGCAGGAAGGGAGGGTGTATTTTCGAAAGGTTAGTGAGAGACTACAATGGGAATAGCTATTGCACATAGTAGATCATCACTGCAATACCACACTATTCAGAAATGTTTTGCCAATAATATCGCAAGGGCTTTGAAGTTTGCTTCTCTCTACAAAGCAGCTATTAAAGCAATCCACAATTGACTTCTGAGATCTTACTGCATTTCCCCAACAAGGTCTGTACCTTTCTGAGAACACAACAGGACCTTTTAGACTAGCTTAGTGACCCTCCAGAGGACATGAAGGGTAACCTCCTCTTCTAAAGTTTGGAGCCCATGCTGAGTGCACCCTGGAGTAGAAAAACATTTCTGCTGCCTAATGGGGTTGGGACCTGGGACCTCTGACTTTGTGGTACATCTGTAAGATACGTTTGTATTCTGTTTTCACAGCTCTGCCACTCCCTAATGTCAGTTTCACGGCTTCCAGTGGTCAAATTGTGAGTGGAGAGCAATACACCCTCACCTGCACCGTCCAGGTAGTTCGGTTCCTTGCAAATCAGCCCGAAGTCACATGGCTAGATGCTAGTGGCAGTCAATTAGTTGGAAATGGCATCACTGTAGGGCCGCTAAGGAACACCACCACTCTTCCTTTCACGATTGACCCACTTGACCAAAGTTACCAAGGGAGCTATACTTGCCGAGCCTGCATCTCCATTGATAAGGTCGCTATACAAGATCATTGTAACGATGTCACAGCACAGATTACTTTGGAAGGTGAGTACTTACTGTAATTGTGCATGTCCTTTTCCTGACTTATTTTGGTTTCTTCAAATGTAACATGCGACAACTTGCTACAAAGATTACTACATGCACTGTGTATGTACGTTGCTGCTAGTGCTTTGTACCCAAGTATGACAGTTTTCAGTCCTCCATTTTTGATTGGTTGGCAGTTAATGCTGGGTAACATATTATACGTACGTATGTCGTATCGCATATCACTATATGTTACAGTGTGATCTATTGTTTCCCAAGACTGTATATCTGTCTGAGAATCCTATGGTAATACAACAGTTCTTGGCAATCACTCTTCATTGGGTAACTACGTAAGTCATGTATTTTCAATTTCATTGAGTCCGAGCCATCCTTGTTTCTTGCAGTGCCAAGCAGCATACGAAACCTGATGATTGCTAGGGTGTCTGACAACTCTATTAGCATTACTTGGCAAGAACCAATCACGACCAATGGCATTGTGAGCTACACGATAGAACTGAGAGAGTACAGAGCCGGCACTGGGAGAGACTTAGTGCTGGTGCCGTTAAACCCGGAGGTGAACAGGAGCATCCCTGTTTCCATGTTGAGTGCAACTGCAGTGGGCGGGGAGTTTACACTCACAATTGCTGCTCAAGGCTTACGTAAGTTGTTGCTATGATAGCAGAGGTAGATCAATGTTGTGCAGCAGATTGTTAGTGTAAAATGTATTGAGATGTGGGGATAGCAGAACAGCAAAAGTAGGAAAACAAGCAGGGATGATGGCATAAAACAGTTCGGTATACAACCCCATCTTTCCACATAATACATGTATAATGAGAAAAGTATGTAGGGTGCTGATTATGATGAATCCATTGGACTACAGCTCACTTATAGGCGCATACTCACTGTTAGGCGCAGGTTCAACTCTCGTCCCAGTCACTGTTAAGCACTGCAGTCTTCTTTCAGAAATTCTGCCATTTTTGATCCTACGGAGTGGAAAAAGAGCTGTAATTCGAATTGAAGCACACTTCCTATTCGAGGAATGTCATTCATTATTCGGCGCATCTCACTTATATATAGGCGCATATTTCTTTCCTGTGGAGTTATAGGTGCATGCACCTAATAACGCATGACTACGGTATGTGACTAACACTCGTACCATTTGAAACTGCTTGGTCAGTAGGTGGGTAATAACATTGTGTTGTGGCATCACTGACTGGACAGCTTCTCCTTTCTTATCTCAAGATTTCTTCGATTTCTTCTGATGCAAATGTACTACCACTACCATTCGGCCAAATCTTATGCAGAGTTCAGAATATAAAGCCTCAAGCGCTATCCTATTGATTCCGGTTTGTTTCTTGTATTGATTGTAACTTTGTAAACCATCCAGGTGCCTTTGTTCCATTCTCTGCAGGTGCCTTTGTTCCATTCTCTGCGAATGTCACTGCAGTCAACCTTGCTGGACCCGGGGACCCCACGGATACTGTCTTTTTCACATTAGAAGGAGGTATGGTACTACCAGTAGGTTCATGTGAAAATAGCTGGTAATGTGATGTAATATATACCACGCCCACTTGAAGCACATATATAGATCACACATGACACAGGATGTGTGATATATATATGTGCTTCAAGTGGGCGTGATTTATACAACCGAGGGGTTGTATAAATCACGTTAGAGGACTGTTCAGCTAATCCGAACCCACCAACTTCTTACTCGGGAATTTGCCGAGTCCAGCAGACCAACCGGACATCAGCCCTCATGAGTCTAGCACGCTCCGTGGTACAACTGTCCCCAACCTACACACCTTTGTCCCCAACCGTCCCTCAACACCCACACACCTGCTGTCATACTCTTCAGTCATGTCCTGTATTTTGTACCAAATGGCAAGCTGGCTACTCAATTGCAATATTGAAGGGGGAACCTGGACCAGGTGCATCATGTGATCTAGGAACCTATACACATAGCCTTTTAACATTGGGATTACCATGCAATAGCAGAGAATCTGGAGATACAGGACCTTGCTGAAACTCACTTTTGAGCTCACTATAGTGTATGAATTGTATGTATCCAGGCAACAAACCATAGCTCAAAGCATACACAGTGGCACTGTATTCTGACCAATAAATTTGACATGTAATTTGACGTGTAAGACCTGCTCTGGGCCATATAGCCAGGCAGGTTCATTGAGCTACTACTTCCAGAGAGTATAGACTGGTGTATTTCGAGTGGCAACCACACTACTGGTAGCCGGTGCTGCTCGCTGGTAGTGCAAGCGTAAGTATTACAGCTCGTTCCAATTAACGCACATGCCACATGACGGCCATGCTCATGAAGTCAATCAATCGAGTCGAAGCTAAGACAAAAGTGCTTGCATCTCCACCATCAAGGTGAGTTTCAGCACCAAAGTTTTATGTTTGTGTCACTGCATGATAGCAATCACGGTAGTGTGGTCAGAATCTGTGTAGGCCATTCCCAAGTAGTCAAACATTATTTTTATACTATACTTAGGCTATTCTAACCAATCAGGTTACAGTATTTGCGGGAAATGATGGGTCATATATCCCGCGGCCGGCTGCACGCGCATACTGTAAGCGATCGCGTGCACGAGAAAGCGAAGTTAGTCTAGCCAAGGACTCGTGCCTTTACCGCTGCCTCAGTCAAGTATCAGTTTCACGGATGCCTCTGCCACTGATCGGTGAGTGCCTACACCACAGCATCTATGTCTACACAGTGTACTCACCTTAGAATAGCCTAAGCATAGTATAAGTTAGTTGTATCCCTGGCCAGCGGGATGTAAGACCCATTACATCCCTTGGGAGAGGCCAGTGCTTTCGTTCTGCCTCGGAAGTGCCTTGGCACTTCCTCGGCTCCACTCAAGCACTGATCTCTCCTGCAGGATATAACGGGTCTTATATCCCGCTGGCCAGGGATATAACCTATACATATTACGCAGCACAATTTTTGAAATGACAATTTTGGGTGTGACGAAATACGTACATCTGTCAAAATTCTTCCCCAATGAAATTTAGACTACAGGTTGTGTAGTGTTGAAGGGTTTACTGCCTGGCGTACTATGCTATATATACATGGGAATTGTGCCATGCTATATATTGGGTAGTGTGTAGCTTGACATATGAGTTGTTTGTTGGTTCAGAACTTGTATCCACAATGAGCTGTTGCTATATCTTTTGCTATACTAATATCTGTTGCTGCAGGGCCTGAAACTGCACCACACAATGTAACCATAAACCGACTAAATGGTACCGCCATGAATGTCAGCTGGGTCCCACTGAACTTAGTAGAGGCTCGAGGATTTATTCAAGTTTATGTCATCACATTTGAGCGGGCAAGTGGCAATCGACGTAAGAGACAGCAACAGGAAGCACAAGCAGATGCAAGTGCTAGCTCTAGCATTGTCGGTGGCTTGCAGCCTGGTGTCCCATATGATGTTACTGTTTCGGGACAGACTGTGGCGCGTGGTCAAAGTGAGTTCAAGCAATATGTGCAGTGATATTATTTGTATGTGGCTAGTAGCCTTACCTCCAATAAAGAGACTCTTCTGAGGTCCGACAGAGTGGAAAGGGGCGAATGAAGCAACACATAATGGTGTGCATAAGTATTCCATAGTCTATTCCACCATTCCAGTCGAGCGATTTGAGTAAGGATTGTGACAGAGTCCAATTGGCAGATGTAAAGTACACGTCTTTAAATTGATGCCGAGATTTGGAAGGCTTTTCCGACATGCGTTTACGGCATAGCTTTACCGCAACCGGAAGGCTTCTTCCGAAAACCAGAAGGCTTCTTCCAAAGAGCACTGGCTTTGTACGTACCTAAGCCTCCGCAAAATGGTGCAGTGTTGATTACGGATCTTCCAGAGCTTCGTTTAGGCATTCCATAGCTACGTTAGGTCGTTTGGAGGTGCGTTTGTCACAGAAACTGACCAGTAATGAAAAGGTTTCCCGAAACTCGGCATCAATTAAGATGCATAGCGTATTACAAATGAGACCCCACTTCAAGTGGCTATAACAACCTAATTACCAGAGGATATGGCATGCAGTAGCCTAGCATTCAGTAGTTGTTCAGCCCTTGAGCCTTCCCATCAGTCAAACAATGGGAATTCCCACAGTGTGTAGTGCTATCTGCAAATCGTGTACATTATTGCTAGCATGTTGTTTCTTCTCCAGGTTCACCTGTGATACGTGCACCACCAGAACCCACACCTGTTCCTCCACCTGGAGGCAATGGAATTGTTGCAGGAGTAATTGTAGCTCTCATTGTTTCTCTTCTCATTGTCGTTGTCGTTGTGGTTGTAGCGTACTTCCTGTACAAGTAAGTGTTGTTTGACTAAAAGTAGTAGTTTAGTTATATTAACACACTTTCTGACAAGGCCAGTTTAATTTTTGTGTTTGTATTGAAATGTGCCTTGAACATTTTACTTTTAGCTTACACTAGCTCAGCCTACTGCTACAAGTATGTAAGTGTTGCCATCACAAGTGCCTCAAGTAATGCCTATGGATGATGGTGCCTGAATGATGCCTTCTTACGTAGGTCACGGCGCAAAGGTGAAGTGTCGATCAAGGTATCTCAGTACGAGATGAAGGAAAAGCAACCGAGGACGAGCTCCGTCCGGCCCCTCATGTCCAGCATGAAGAAGGCTGAGAAGGAGGCAGAAACAGCTGCTGACACACCATCACCAATATCATCTACTGAAGGTACGCGGTTACGTAACAGGCTTTCCCATTAGCCCCGTTTACACGTACTAATCCGGGTTACTTTAAACTGGATTAGAATCCGGATTAGAAGTGTCCACACATGCAACTTTTGAGTCAGTTTAGCTCATGAATCTTCTCTCACAACTAGCGAAGCGCTAGCTGTGGGGCTGGACTACTTGTCATGAATACTGACAGCTTCAATGTGCAGCAGATAATCCATTTAGAAACCGCTCCAGCTGTTTACACGCACCTCCTTCGAAACTAATCCGGATTCAATCCGGGTTCAACCCACATCCTGATGTGGGTTACGTAAACCGGTTTCCAACCCGGATTAGAGCGTTTACACGGATCCGGTTTAGTTTAATCTGGATCCTGAACCGGTTTAAACGCCTGGTGTAAACGGGGCTATTGACTACTGTACAGTATTGAAACATAGTTGTATGATAAAATAATACGTATGTCTTATTCTTAGCAATGGAGCGAATGATACCCATCAGTATTGCCAGCTTCAGGAACCATGTCCAAAAGATGCATACTGAGAGAGACAGGCGATTCGAAGCAGAATACCAGGTACGTGCATAGATAATATAGCTGTTCCGCAGCTATATTATCTACAGTATGTGTTCATCACCCTACTATGATGACTGAATATGTATTTTTGTTTTTGTTTACCTTATAGTCTCTTGTTTTTGTTTACCTTATAGTCTCTGGGATCGGAGCCCATAGCCGCTCATGATGTTGCCAAGTTACCGTACAACCGACCAAAGAACCGTTTTGCAAACATCTTCCCATGTATGTTTGTTTATGTTGTGTGTAGTTGTTTTGAGTATCGTTTATGGTTTTTGTTGTTTTCAGATGACTTTTGTCGTGTGAAACTGGATCAGCTCCCAGAAGACGAAGGCTCAGACTATATCAATGCCTGCAACATGCAGGTACGTACATAAATGTGAATGCTTGTCTTCTATACTTGATCAACTAGCTACTTATGTAATTATCTCCCGTCCATAATCTAGGGCTACAATCGTGAGAAGGCCTACATTGCTGCTCAAGGTACATCAATGGCGCAACTAGTCATCGTTAGCACACAGAGTTACTTGCTGCTGAATACCCTTTCTGACAGGTCCCATGCCGAACACTACTGCTGATTTCTGGCGGATGATCTGGGAGAAGCAGCTGCCAAACATTGTCATACTCACTAAATGCATAGAGGCTGGCAGGGTTAGTGCATTATACGTACATAGCTCATGTTCATGCATGCAGGTATGGACCTTCCACATATAGCTACATGCATATGTGTGTAACATCCTCACAGGAAGTGTAGGCTAGGCTGTCTATAGTGAGACTCTCCTCCTTACAGCCCAGCACCTGTATCGGACAACCTCTAAAGTTTAGCCATTCCAACCCCACAGAGGATAAATATTCCATTCCCTAAATTGTACTGACTGACACAGACAAACAGACCAATTACTAAAACCTGCTAGCGCAACAGTATAATGAGACTGAAAGGTTCCAACCGCCCCTGTAAGTCTTTCTCTCTTTGGCATTCAGTACAACAACTATTTGTAGGTTTTCGAGGGGCAACCGCACTCCTGGTAGTCGTTGCAACGCCGGCTGCGACTCGCCGTAGCGCAAGCTAACTATCGCAGTTATTCCCAATTAACACGTGCAGTCGAGCACTAGCCTAGCCATGGCGACCAAAGGGAAGACACGAAATTGTAACAGCACTTACAACTTTGCCAGCACGGTGAGTTTTGGCATGTAAGCGTCAGTGAACAACAGCGATTACGGCTGTGTGGTCAGAATCTTTGAGGGCCCTTCGTATGACTGTACTGGCGACGAAGTTCGAAGAGAGCGCTCGAGCAATGGCGGCTGACGGCACTACAAAAGCGCTTATATCTCCACCACCAAGGTGAGTTTCAGCACCAAAATTGTATGATGAGGACAGTGCATGATAGCGATCACGACGGTGTAGTCAGAATCTTTGCAGGCCATTCCTAAGTAGTCAAACGTTAATTTTTCCCCTACCAGTAGTGTCACAATTTTCCCCCTACGTACCGGTAGTGTAACTAAGTGGTTTGTACAGCTGTCACAACTGTAATTGACCAAATGTGCACTCTCTGACCTCAAACAGCAGTTGTTATAAGCTGGGTATCTAGCATCATCCCCAGGCCTCAGCCAAGATTTCTCTCCATGGCTGGGAGATAAAATCTGGGCGGAGGCCTGGGACCGAGGCTACTGGATATCCACCTTGCCTCAGCTTTTTGCCATATAGCATCCTTGCGAAATTGGTCGAAGGTGTAGTGCATGCAAGGTATAGATATCCTATACTCATGATTCAGAAGCTAGTGCAGGGTGAGGGCTACCTCAACAGCTCTTGGACTGAAGGGAGGTACTCCGTGTAATAAAATGGCGTTGTCTCATAATCATGACACAATGTACGTGCTTGCTAGCTGCTTGCAACTCAGACAGATAATTCACAAACTTCAATCCCCATGCAGCACAAGTGTGAACAGTACTGGGGAGACAACATTGGCGATGACTTTGAGACCTCAGACAAGAAGTTGACTATCACCACTACTTCTGTGATGCCTCTTGCTGATTTTGACGTTCGCACATTCACTGTTAAAAGTGTGAGTGGTTACACATAATTGTTATACTACCTACAATATAGCTTCAGACCCTGCAAGAACACTTTTAAAATTTATACAGAACGAAAATCCTGATGCTGAGCCTCTGAAGGTGACACAATACCACTTCACATCCTGGCCGGATCACGGCGTTCCCAAGTTTGCCACTTCCCTCATCGCCTTCATCCGTCGAGTACAGAGGGGACACAACAAGGACGATGGCTATCCTTTACTGGTACACTGCAGTGCGGGTGTGGGCAGGACGGGCACCTTCATCCTGCTGGATAGCATGCTGGAGAGGATGAAGGTGGAGGACACGGTCAACGTGTACGAGTTCCTGCACAACATGAGGGCCAGGCGTGTTCTGATGGTGCAAACACTTGTAAGCTGTGTCGGGTGGCACAATCTACCAGACTAAATTAATACTTGTGTTTGTGTGTGTGTGTGTGTGTTGGGGGGGGGGGGGGGGGGGGGGGGGGGGGGGGGGGGGGGCATCTTAGCCAATTTCGTCCCCATGTCCTAGGTCGACCTTATATAGTACTCATGGAGTCCAAGCGTGCCAAATGTTTCTGTCCCCAGCCATCTTCTGTAGAACAACAGCAACGACTCCTCAACCAGATAGCATAATTATTGTCGCTAGTGTGATACTGATGTGCTTCGTTGGCAAAGTATGGAGCAGTCAGTCTGCATCATTCGGCGTAGCATATGGGGTGCTACATTCTGTGGTGACACTACTTTGAGGGCCTACGGTAGTCCTGTAGCTATTCGTACTGTACATTATTGTATCTACTTACATACGTACACAAAAGTGTATGTTTTCTAATGTCATTAACATGCCGTAAGCTTGCTGATGATAATTATGCTCCTGCTATTCCTACAATTAAGCTACAGATATTTAACCCATCAAGGGTCATCCATATACATACAGAAGCACTTGTCAATTATTGTGTGGTATCAGTACAGATGCTTCAATACAGTCCCCCCAGTACGTGGCTCTCTTGCAGTGTACGTAATGAAATACTTGTTCTGCTATAAATGACGAGGGAGTATCCCACCATTATGCCAGGATACCGGATTTATTACTGTGCTCACCTTCTTGGTGGATAGTGGCAGCTATCCCACTCTCCAGCCATGCTACTCAAGTCACAAACCAACTACCCGTACCTTTTACGATTTGTTTTAGGCCCAGTATGTGTTCATCCATGACGCCCTCAATGAGCTCATCACTTGTGGGGAGACTGACATCCATGCTGCTGGGTTGAGGGTCAAGGTGAACCACTTGAAGAAGATCATCCCTGGAAGTGGCATTACCGGGTTTGCCAGGCAGTTTCAGGTAGATAATTATTTGTCTCTCTTATGTCTTTGCATCAGAATATACATATGGTTTGAATTCATTGAGTTTCTTTGTGTTGTGATTTGCTATATACTTAATTTTGCTTCTGCAGCTTTTGGACCAGGTGAGCAGGAAGCCGGAGGAGGAAGACTTCAGTGATGCCCAAGAGTATTACAACAAAGCCAAGAACCGCTACCCAGACAGGCTACCATGTATGCTTCTCTAGAGGGAAACTTTTTTGGTGCTCAATCTGATTGGTTCCGTGTTTATATTCTATAGACAACATGTCTCGTGCACGCCTGAGGCCAACTGGAGAAGATGGTTCTGAATATATCAATGCCAGCTTTGTGGATGTGAGTTCAGCACAACTTCAGCAGTCTTATACATACGTATACACGTCCCTGTTGACATTTTGTTCATCCAGGGCTACAAACGTCGGAATGCCTACATAGCGGCTCAGGCACCGCTCCAAACTACCGTCAATGACTTCTGGCGGATGATCTGGGAGTTTAAGAGCAAGTCGATTGTGATGGTGTGCAATATGGTGGAGGACAACCAGGAGACCTGCTATCCCTACTGGCCCAGCATGGAGGGGGAGACGGTGAAGTACGGGAACATCGTTGTTACGCTGCTGTCGAAAGCAGCCTACGGTGATTTCAACGTCAGAAAGTTCAATGTACAGGAAGACAAGGTATGCAGTTAATTACAACTCCCTTGAATCAGATACTATACTAGCGATTGTTTGTTGTTTTTATCATAGGGTCAGGGTTCCCAAGTTGAAGGATTTCAGGTGACACAGTTCCACCACACAGAGTGGCCAGAACATGAGAACCTCCCTGCCTCAGCTGGCCTGATCGATTTGATCGACATACTGATGAAGTCCCAGATGAATACCGGCAACCGAGCTATCACTGTGATGTGCAAGTAAGGGTCCTCTGTGTTGTACATTAGCTTAGTCTCGGTCCCAGACCCAACCAATTCCAGCGAAGATTGCTACCAGAAGCGACATACACGCTGGATAAAATGTCTGGGAATGAGACTAGTGTTAGCTCTGTTGCTGATCTCGGTTATCCTGTTGTACTATATGGGAAATTTTCATTGTAAAACATTTTCATGGCTTACATTAATGAATAGTATTATGGTCAGAATACGTGATGCTAGCTGCTTGTTTTGCGAGATGGCTGTTCTTAGATACCTGCAACCGTGGGACGGTCTAGTGAGCAAACACGTAACACCATAAGTGTCTGAGAATCATTTCGCTGGGAGAGTGTACCTGTCCGTGGCGTTCTTCAGTTCTCTTTCCTACACACACGAGTACTTGCCAACAGTTTCCTGATAAACGTGGTCGCCTCGAACGCAGCAAATCCAATCCACAAAATATTACATTATGACACGGAATAATACAATGCAATTATTTTACAAGACAAAAATACAAATATATACGGTAGTTAGAGATGCCTCATTCACACACAGTGACGGAGTGGGTCGC